>CAUYSK010034548.1:0-122425 GCA_963575035.1 Avahi laniger
TTTTTTCTATATATTTTTAGCTGTCCAATTAATTTCTTTCTATTTTTGGTAGAGACGGGGTCTCGCTCTTGCTCAGGCTGGTCTTGAACTCCTGAGCTCAAACAATCCGCCCACCTCGGCCTCCCAGAGAGCTAGGATTACAGGCGTGAGCCACTGCGCCTGGCCATGCCTGTACTTTTTTAAAGGAGTCCTCCCTTAGTGGACTGTATGTCCAGCCAGGCACGGGCCCCCATGGTCTCATTCACAGCTGCGCATCAAAGACAGAACAAATGACTATTCTCCTTCCAGATGCTCAAGCCGAGCACCCTGGCTCTGCCTTCTTTCTGCCCCGCAGGCCACGGTCAGGCTGCTCAGATCCTGTCGGCTCTGCCTTCAAAATACACCCAGAATCCAACCTCCCCTCCCACTTTCCCTGCGTCCGATCACGGGCCAGGCGCCCCAGTCCCTTGCTGGAATCCCGCTGGCTGATCTCCCTCTTCCGCCCCGAGGGTCCCACCCTGCCTCAGCCAGAGTGACCATGATGTGCCGATTCTCCCCGCAGATGCTCCCAGTGGTCTCAGCTCCCCCAAAGTAATGCCAACGAGCATACGGTGACTTTCAGGCCCCTGTGGGACCAGCTCCAGCCCAGACCCTGACTCTCAGTATCTCCCTGTTGTCCTCATTGCTCCGGCCCTGGGCCTGGGTGACCCTCCCGGGTGCTGGGCTCGCTCCTCCTTGGGGCTGTGCACGTTTTGCTCTCTCTGCCTGGAAAGCTCTGCTCGGCCATCTGAACGTGCCTCCCTCCCTTCCTCAGTGCCTACTTGTCAGCGAGGCCTTCCCTGGCCACTCTGTCTAAATGCTGTCAACGTCCCTCCCCTGGCACTTCTTGTCCCCCTCCCTGATCTTTTCTCTCCTTAGCACGTTTCTACCTAACAGACAGTACATTTCATCTGTCTGTTTTCTTCTCGTTAGATCGTGAATCCCCCGAGGGCAGATGCCTTGTGTTCACTGTTGTATCTGTGATTAGCTTAGTGCCTGGCACATAGTAAGTGCTCAATAAATGTCTAATGAATTATTAGTATTATTATGACCATTACTACCACTGTTGCTGTTATTGTCACTCTGTTCTTCTCAGAGGATACTCTACCTGGGGTGCTTGTCCCCGCCTATATTTTATGTGTATTCATCTCTTGTGTACCTGTGCAACTGACTCTACCAATCACTTCTTTTGCACGAGTTTCCAGTCTGTAAATGGCACAGGGACTGCAGTAAGCCCTCTCTGAGGTCTCACCCCGTTAAAAAATTCTAAGGCTGTATAGTGGGTTGAACGGTGCCCTGTGTCCAGAGATGTGACCACATCCTGCTCCCTGGAACCTGTGAGTGTCACCTCATGTGGCGAAGGAGTGACTATTTCTTTATGTGACAGAGACATGATAAGTTAAGGATCTTAGGTGGGAGATGACCCTGGATTACCCAGGTGGGCCCTAAATCCTTACAAGAGACACGGAGAGAAGATGGAGAGAGGAGGAAGCAGCTGACCACAGAGCGGAGATTGGAGAGATGCAGCCCCAAGTCCAGTAACATTAGTGGCCCCCGAGAGCAGGAAGAGGTGAGGACGCGTCCTCCATGAGAGCCTCTGGGGGAGCACAGCCCTGCCGACACCTCGATTTCATATTTTTGGCCTCCAGGACTATGATGGAATAAATTTCTGTTTTAAGCCACAAAGTTTGTGGTGCTCTGTTACAGCAGCCTGGGAAACTAACACAGGCTGTGATTCTACAAAGCCAGCTGGTGCTGGGACAGCCATGGTTGCCGCTGCCGAGAACGGGGCTCACGGACTCCAGGCTGGGGACCTGGCGTCTCCGCTCAGCCAGCGCCTGGCCTGGCCTCAGGCCGACGCTGAGCCCCGGAGATGATCTGCTGGGAGGACCATGAGTGAGGAGCTCTGACCTCTTCGTAGGGCTGTTGACACGGCTGCCCAGAAACACCCGCAGCTTTGGAACTCGACGCTGAGCCAGCTTTCAGGTTTCAGAACCCATAGAGATGGGGACTTTGGACAGGTCTGTGTCCCTGTGACCCTGGAAACAGTGCCCTTTGCGTGCTGTCTCCACCTCCGTGGTTTGTGTGAATAAACCACGTCTGTACATCTCAAGTGAGTTCAGTGATAAAAATGTGACTCCCGTGCTGCTGGCACAGGTCTTCGAAGAGTCCCATGGCTGGGTGGCTGACACTTCTCCGTGGACCGCGGGCTCAGCTGGGGGCTGTGCCAGCTTTGTGGAAAAGGTCACTGGCAGTGGCGTTTGCCCTGCACACGGCTTCTCCTGAACTACCTTCCCTGTTGCCTCCGCTCAAGACGGCAAAGAAGCAGGGAAGGAAGCCGAGGAAACAAACGGCCTGACCTCACAGCCTCCATCTTGGGCAGCTGCTTGGGGGCCACACTCACAATTTACTCCAGGCTCAGGGACTGTAGTGCGAGGCTGCACAGGAGGCTCATGGGAAGACAGGAGGCTCACAGGAAGGCAGAGGAGGCTCATGGGAAGACAGGAGGCTCACAGGAAGGCAGAGGAGGCTCATGGTAAGACAAGAGGCTCACGGGAAGGCAGAGGAGGCTCATGGGAAGACAGGCTCACGAGAAGGCAGAGGAGGCTCATGATAAGACAGGAGGAGGCTCACAGGAAGGCAGAGGAGGCTCATGGGAAGACAGGAGGCTCACAGGAAGGCAGAGGAGGCTCACAGGAAGGCAGAGGAGGCTCATGGTAAGGCAGCAGAGGCTCAAGGGAAGACAGGAGGCTCACGGGAAGGCAGAGGAGGCTCATGAGAAGGCAGCAGAGGCTTAAGGGAAGATAGAGGAGGCTCATGGGAGGCTCTCTGGAGTATAAAGGCAGGAACTACAGGTCAAACTTCTGGAGCTCGGACTGGACCCAGGAGCCGCCGGGCACCTCTGGGAGTATCGTCTCTCTCAGGAGTCATGTGGGCTCTCTGTCCTGGGACCTTGGCCCTGTTCTCTCTTCCTGACTGAGTGGTGTCCTCCTGGCTTCTGCTTCATCCTGCAAATGGCCTGGAGCAGCCACCCTGAAGCTTTGGGGCAGAGTTGCTGAAGTCTCTCGCGTTATTGCATGATTGAACCGCAGGAAGCAAGAGAAGGGCAGGGAGCACCCAGGGAACCATGGAACTGAGTTCCAGGAGACACCACCTGGCTAAGCACCCCCGTGGGTCTCTCCACACATCAGTGTCCTGGCCACGGGCTGCCCTCCTCCCAGTGGCAGGATAATCAGCCACCAACCACTCCCAACCTATGTCTGGGATTGTCTCTGGGGAGAGACTGAGCCTCGCCCTCATTTCTAGCACAGAGAAAACCCAGGGGCAGGTTCTAATTGGCCCAGCGTGGCTCAGGGCCAGTCCCTGGTGGGTCAAGCTCCCAGCCTTGGTCCAGTCACTGCTGGCCAAAGGCTGATGCTGTGTGAGACTGGGTGGGTCCTGCTAGAGCCACATGGATTCAGGAGGAGGACTAGCAGTTCTTAGGACTGTGTGGGCCGAGGTGGGCAAACAAAGCAGAGAATGACCCCTACACACCTTGGGTCTTTTTTGTCTCTGGGGATTTCAATTCTGGATTTCAGACCAATCTGGTTGGCCCTGTACATCTTTTCTGGCCAGGTGGGATGCATTTCAGGCCACTTATGACTTACTTTTTTTTTTTTTTGCTGGGAGGTGCGGACAGTGTCCATCACGTGGTATCACCTGGCCATTCCCCCACAGCTCTGCAGATGATGTGGGTGGTGGTGGGTGTCTCCAGGGCCTGCCCATTAGGGAGCCCAGGAGGGACTTGGGCAGGGTGGTGGCTGGGTGGGATGGGTCAGGGTCTGGGCTCTGAGCACCATGGCCAAGGGAGCAGTTGTGCTGGAGGGACTGGCAGTGAGAAGCGCTGGGGAGACAGACCAGCTGTCCTCCGGGACAACCCAGAGGACACGGGCAGGGGCTTCGGAGACAACGAGTTAAAGTTTCATCTCCCTTTCTTATGAGCAGAGTGACCACAGCAATCCTCGTCAGTACCATGGGGGTGGTAACGGGCTCTGTGTAACAGGCTTTGGTGAACACTGAGATACTGTGGGCAGGTGCTCTCTGTGGGAGCACGTGGACACCTGGCTTCGTGTCAGTCCATGAGGCCAGGCAGCCTGGCTCAAACCCTGACCTTGTCACTTCTCAGCTGGTGACTCTGGGCAAATTACTTCACTTCCCCATGCCTCGGTTTCCCCATCTGCAAATGGGAATTTAGAAGGTGGCTATAAAGATTAAGTGTGTGTTAATGTCTCTAAAGCACTGAGAAAAGCGCCTGGGCGTCGTGCGTGCTCAGAAAGTGCGGTATCTCTTGTGATGAGTAGAAACTAATGATTATAACCAAGTGGGGTGCCAAGCCTAAGGGGAAAATAAGGGAGACAAATGCAAGGTCAGGAGGGATGTGGACTTGGAGCAGAGGTCCAAGAAGAGCAGGGGGGAGCAGGAGCCTGGGACGCGGAGGGGACAGAGCTGAGGTGCTGCCACCTGTGTGGAGACCTGGGTTGGGGAGGGGCCGGCCAGTCAGAAGCAACCATGCATGGGGCCGGCACCCCCTCCTTCCATAACACTTCAGAGCTGTTCAGGGGGCACACAGGCTCTGGGAGGCTGCCCCGGCTCTGGCTGACTTGTGAGGAACTCTCGGCTACTTCTGAGAAAGTTTAAATCAACTTTATCTCATTCCAGAACTGACTAAGCTGCCCTGTGTGAGGTGCAGCGTTGGCCACAGAGGACGACAGCGTCACCAGGAAGCCTCCCATGACGTGGGCAGAAAACGTGGACTTGTCATCCCTGAAGCCAGGTACTTACATCTGTGTCTACATCTATGTCCGTATGTGTACTGTGTGCGTCTACATATGTGTGTGCATCTGCAACCACATGTACGTACTCTTCGTAAATCAGCGTTATCGAGGAACTGTTTACCTACGGTACGGCGCACCCAGCGCAAGCGTACAGCTTGGTTGGCTTTGATGAACGCGGTACACCTGTGTCACTGCCCCGATCCGCGAGCACTTCCAACCTCCCAGAAAGGCCTCCCGCCCCTCTGCCGCCCACTCCCTCCCTGCCCTGGCCGCAGGCACCCTCATCTGCTGCCTCTTGCTCTAGAATGTCCCATCGGGGACCGCATGTGTGCCTCTGGTTTCTTCTACCCCATGTGGTGCTCCCGAGAGTCGCCCCGGTTGCTGCGCCAGCCACCAGGCTGAGCCATGGTCTATCTTGACTGTAGTGCACCTGTGGGCTGTCTTCAGTTTGGGGCTCTTAGGAATAAGTGTGTTGTGAACATTTTGTGAGCAAGTATTTTGTGGAATGTTCCCATTTATTTGGGGTGACTATACCTGGGAGTGGAATCCACTTGGCATTATGTTGTGTTCAGTCTGACGGGAGGTGGAGACTGGCTGTTCATAAACCTTTCCTCTTCGTCTTGGGCTCCCAGCTGGGCCACACTTTCCAGCAGTCCCTGTGGTCAGGTGAGGCCACGGCCAAGCTGTGTCCGTGGAACAGAGAGAAGGGACGACACCACTTCCAGGCCTGGCCCCTAAACCTCCCTGCACCCCCCGTGCTCCCTGCACCCCAGGCGGCAGGGTCAGAGACTCAGGGATGGAGTCCCATGATTTGTGCATTAACAAACTCTTCAGAGGTTCTCGTGGCCCTGGAGTTTGAGAACAACTGATCTAGAAGGTTCTAAGGAGCAGAGGAAAAAACATCTTCTTTCATTCAAGGAGCACTGGGGAGGGGAACGTGCCCCTCAGTGATGAGTGCAGTGAAGACCCATCTGCCGGATGGTTTCCAGAGAACTGAGCGAGCCAGAGAGCTCGGGAGACAACCCCCTTTTGAGGTTTCCAGAGCCACGTTGAGTCGACGAGTTCCTGGGAGCCATAGAGGGGACGGGGTATGACATGTGCCCCTCCTGGGCCATCGGGGCCCTGTGACCAGTCAGAGAGGGCTCAGGTACTGGCCGGGCAGGCGGCCCTCCTGCCGACTGACTAATTAGGCCACATCTGGATCTAATTAGCTGTGGAGTCTCCTCTAGAGGCGAGGGCTGCCTTTATCACCCACATGGCAGGGCCGAGACAGGAGAAAAATGGCTGGCGATACGCTCTGCTTCCTGGGGAGCTGTGTGCGTCGGACAGGGAGCGTGTGGGCTGCGGGTGAGGACGTTCTGTGTAGGACAGAGGACCAACCCACTGTCCCGCCACGGGATGGACGACCATGTGGGGGCCAGCAAGACCCGCGGCCCTGTGGGAACCTCATCCTGCAATTTGCAATCTTCAGGGTCCTCATGGAGGCGGAAAGAGTCACCGGGTCTTGTTAACACCTTGGCCTGCTTCACAGCACATTGTGACAAAGGTTTTTAGCTAAACCTACAATGAAAAAGGGTGTTTCCTCGGCTCCTTGGAACTTTCTAGATCAGTTTTCTCAAGCCCTGGCACCAGGAGGCTTACAGGGAGGTGTGTTAAAGCACAGATGCTGGCCCTGCCCTCGGTTTCTGACTCGGTGGGTCTGGCCTGGGGCCCAAGGACCTGCTCTTCCCACACGTTCCCAGGTGATGCAGCGGGTCCCAGGACCTCGATCTGGGAACCGTGGTTCCAGGTTAACACGGGTCCCAAACTTGGCCCCACACGGACTCCGTATGAGAGCTTTACAGCAAACCTACGAAGTCAAGGCCATTTCTACTCTGTGTTAGAGACGCAACACCAAGGTGGACAGGGAGGCCCAGGAGCCCAAGGTCACATGGTAACTGGGCTCTGGAGCCCAGGCTGCCCTGGTCCCGGCCCGGAGCCCTAGAGAGTAAAAGTCAGTCCCGTGGGGTTAAGGCCGGGGCAGCTCCTTTGCCTGGCACACAGGCGGGCCTCAGGGCCTGTTGTCACCATGCTGCGCAGGACAGGTTCCCGGAGCCCTGTGGTTTTCCCCAGGCAGGCAGCGCTTCTGCGTCACCACCTCGGTCAGAACGCAGCAGACATTGCGCCACCCCTCATCCATGGGGACTTCATGTAGCCAAGTATCTAAATGTAAATTGAATAAGCTTCCAAGGAATCACAATGGGTTAAAAAAATCAACGTCCCCTTTTAGTGCTGAGTAGATTCCCACCTCCTGCCTGCCTTTTGCTTCTCTGCTTCTAATCTGCGCTGGCCTTAGAGACCAAATAACCGGATGTGCTAATGTTGTGTGCAAAGCAAGAGTCAATGGGATATGGGCGGGGACCCGTAGGCGCCACAAGGGGAGGCAAAGCGATCACCCTACTCCTTGGCAGAGTCACCTCCCCAACAAAGCACACGCGCCTTGAAGGCCGCAACTGATCTCTCTGCGGCGCCCAGAGTCTCAGCCTGTGCACCGGTTCCTGGGGTCTCGCCTGGTTCCTTCAGACCCAGAAGGAAGCAGCTGCTCAGAACCAGGGGTTCTTGAACGTGATGCACTTGCCATTAGCGGGAGCTTTGCAGCGTCCCAGTGCCCAAGCTGCATCCCAAGGGTTCTGCTCCAAGTGGTCCGCAGTGGGGCCCAGCCACGGCACGTGATTCTAAGGTGCACCCAGGGCAGAGACATGCTCTGACAACACTGTCACCCAGGAGGAGCTTGCATGTGGCAGGGCCACGATTTATTTCCACAGCCAAAAAATGCCAGTGCCATTTCTCTTTAAATGAAAATGTTTTAGAAAGTAACATTTTAATTACTATAAATAGTAATATCTTTCTTTAAATAGAATTACTTATAACAAATCTTCACTAATACTTGACACTTCCAGAATGCTTACTTCACAGCAGGCGCCGTCCTCTGCACTTTGCATATGTGGGCATTTAAACTTTGCAGCAGCCAACTGAGAATGAGACATAAACTGTTATTAGCCCCGTTTTACACAGGGGAGGGGGCCACAGGGCTGGTAGGGCGTGGCCGGGCTTCGGCTGGGGCAGGTGGGCAGGTGGGCTCCAGGCCCGTGCACATAACTAACCGCCTCCAGCCCTGCGGAGCTCCGTTAGCACTGCCTGAGCAGGGCAGTGCTCGGCTGTGCTGGTTATATATGTCTGCATCACATTAAAATAAATACATAATTATCGAAAGAAAAAGTGTTCTCTAGGTACCATTTAAAATCATTTAGCCACCGGAAGCAGACATCTTGCTCTTTGGGAGATGCTGGGGCAGAGAGAGGACACCTGTGTGGGAATTTGGTTTATGTTGGAATAATAGATCTGCCCCCAAGGCTGTGGGACCTTGGTAAAGGCTTGTCACCTTTCTGAGCACCAGGGTCCAAGCAGCTGTGAGGTGGAGATAACGGTGCAAACTTCAGAGGAGGCCGAGAGGTTAATGCTGACAGTGGTGGTCGGCAGGCTGGTTTCCTAGCAGAGCCCGCCAGGGTTCTGAGCTGCGGCTGTCAGCCTCGGGGGCCTTTAACCCGGGCGTCCTGCAGAGACTGGGGAAACCAGCAAGTGGGGTGCAGGTTCGTCTACAGATAGGGCTGAAAGAGACCTAAAAGAATGCGATGGAATCGTAACCTTCTCTCCTCCAAATAATCTCAAAAGCAATAAACCTTGGTTGCAGATCAAGGGTCTTCAATGTTTTCATGACCAAACCCCTCTCCAATGCCGGGTGTGGCATGTCCCACACCACCCCAAGCTCCTCGGTGGCAGGTCTTAGTCCGTCTGACAGCTGCACTTACCATGCCATAATCAATTAACGAATCCCTAGAGTAATGGGAGATGTTTATTTAACAAAATAAAATAAAATTAGATGTCTATAGAAACAAAGCGAGATATACATTCTAATGTAGCAGGCAAAATGTTAAAACTCTAAGAGGAAAATATAGGAGACTATCTTCATGACATTGGATTCAAAACAATTTTTCGTAAAAAACATACAAATGTCACAAGCCAGAAAGGAGTTTGATAAATGTGACAGTATTAAAATTAAAACACAAAGCTCTCCTGTTCTTAACAAACAATTAACAAAATGGGGGGAAAGCCACAGACTGGAAGAGAACGTTTGCAACTTGAACAACCGCCCGGTGTCACTGCACCGCAGGTGTCTGCATGCATGTCACCGCCCGGTCTGTCCCGTTTCCTCGTCTATATAAACTTTCCGAGGATTATATTAGATGTCATCTGCAATGTGCTTAGAGCAGCGTTTAATACATCCTAGGCAGTAGGGTTTGCTATTGGAATTATCCAAGTTTGTAAAATGGTTTTAAATAAGTCAATAATAAAAGATAATCTGACGGAAAAGCATGCGAGGGTTTGAGCAGGCGAATCACAGGGGGTAAAAACAATGTGCTCACTGCTGAAAAGGTGTGTGTTCTCACCAGCCCCGGGGAAATGACCATGGAGGTAACTTTTCAGGTTCATCATAGTGACAAAACTTCGAAGTGTGGTAACACCAGATGTCACCGGTACATTGAGTGACATATGTCTGCGTGGTGCAAACGTATCAATACCTCGAAGCACTCTCTGTACATAGCAGTTGGGCAATGGCTAGTAAAATTGACGCACTGTGTCCATTTCCTGGAGAAATTCTTGCAAAGATGTATTTTATGTGCATGGCCGCGTGTGGGAGAATGTTCCCTGCAACAGCGGAGCAGTCCGACCGCCAGCCGCCGGCCAGCGCAGCAGGAGACTGGCTGTCAGTGCTCTGTTCACCCGGGGACTGCGCAGTAACCAGGTTCCTTCAACAGAGTATTTCATATCTACGTCCACTAACTCTAAAAAGAGATTTTGAGGATAAAAGAAGTTTCAAAAGGAAATGTCAATGTACTACTTTTAAAACCTTTTTTTTTTTTTAAAGGAAAAATAGTACCATAGGCTGTTTTGGTTATATATATGAATAATAGCAAAAAATAAAAACAAAAACACTCCTGGAAATGACTTAATAGTGGTGACTTTTGGGGAAGAGATGAAGCGGGGAGGGACTTCTGGGGTCTTCAAATCCATTGTAGCGTTCTGTCCTCTAAAACCACAGGACTCTGAAGCGAGTGTGGCCAGACCGCAGGGTGTGCGGCGTCCGCAGTTCTGCCGATGGGGACATCCTCACTTGCTCAGCTCTCGCACTTACAAAGCGTGCCTCTCCTCTCTAGCCAACGTCAGCGGTGCAGGATGTATTTATGGATTCCAGGGGCTGGGAAAGCGAGCTCTGTGCTCGCCAAGCCTTTGTTCCCAACCGAGGAGCGTGGCCCCTCCCCGCTCAGACCCCGCAGGGAAGTGCTGGCGGACAAGGTGGGTGCGGGCGCCGGGGTGGGCGGCCACCAACCTGGAAAGGGGCCGTGTTCTCCCAGAAATGGTCTCCAATGGAGCGTAAATGGCCAAATATTAGCCTGCCACATAACAGGGGATGAGAAAATGTCGGTCTGTTTCTTGTATTTGATGCAGAAAGACTATTTAAATCTATGAAATGTTAAAAAAAAAAAAGTGTGTGTTGGCGGGGGGGGGGGCGACGTTCGTGGCGGGCGCATGTGTTTGATGGCGAGACTTCTTTGCGTGGTCTTGTTGTGGTTGCTTGAATTCCTTCCAAACGGGCCTTTCTTTCTCTTTTTCTCCCTCCTCCCCCCATGGAAAAGGGCCCCCTTTTCATATTTTACGTGTTGTGATTTCACTGAGCCCTTCCAGTTGGTCGTCAACAGTTCATTTGTGCCAGGGCCTTCTGTAAACTCTGCGCTCGGGTCTCCCGACCTGACCACCCACCGAAACAGGCTGTCTAAACAGCGTGTGTCTGGGCCTCAGACACAGCAAGTGAGTTAAGGATGGATCCTGTCCAAGGATTTTTTTTTTCTTCTCCCAGCAGAGGTGGGGGTTGGGTGGGAGAGCCCGGGGCAGACCCTGGCGGCCCTGGGCCCTGCTCAGATGTGGCCGTTCGAAGTTGGAGGGAAATGGCCCCTGCATTTTGTCGTTTCTTCCATGGTTGTCCTTGAATCTTAAAATGGTTTCTATCACCCTGTTTATTTGGTTCAGTGGGTCAACCTCTGTGTCAGGAGCAAACACATTAATAGGAACTGGAGTTTCTTTCAGCCTCATCCCAGATACCCGTGACCAGAGTTTGACACCCCTCTGCACCACCTGCCCACATTCAGCCTATGACCCCTGGGGACAGCTCTCATTGGATCCCGAGTGTCCTTCGTCTGTGGCTAGCAACATCACTGTCATTTTGTTTGGGTCACTGGGAACACTTGGGAAGACCAGAAGCAGGTGCTGGCTACTATCGCTGTGGATGACTCACATGTACTGTTTGTCATCTCCCTGGCACTGGCTAGGAGCTTTGCCTGGATTATTCTCCCACTTAACCTTGGCCTCACCCAACGAGGCTGGTCTGTCATCATCGGGCCCATTTTACAGGTGAAGGAACTGAGGCACGGAAATTTAGATAAAGGGCCCAATGTAGGGCAGCTGGTTTAGGGCAGAGCCAGGATTCGAACCCAGCATGTATTCCTCCAGGGGCCCTATTCTAATGTCATGTTATAGTCCCCTGGCTGCTACCTCCAACGGAAGGGTTCCCAGGACTTCACAGGGTAATAACAACGGCAACAGCCCAACGGCGAACACTCACAAAGCACCTGTCAGGTTTTGTCCTAAACCCTGTATATGGGCTTGCCTCGGAGACATTGCAGCTTCTGTTCCAGGTCACTGCAACGAAGCGAGTCATGTGAACTTTTTGGTTTCTCAGTGCATACATTATAACAGTGACGCTTACACTACACTGTAGTCTCCTAAGTGTGCAGTAGCACTACATCTAAAAAATGTACATATCTTAGGAAAAAAATGCTTTATTGCTAAAAAATGCCAATGACCATCTGAGCCTTTAGCGAGTCATAATCCTCTTGCTGGTGGAGGGTCCTGCCCCGGTGTCAATGGTTGACGACTAACCGGGGTGGTGGTTGCCAAAGGTGGGGGTGGCTGTGGCAATTTCTTAAAGTAAGACAATGATAAAGTCTGCCGCATCGACTGACTCTTCCTCTCGTGAAAGATTTCTCTGCAGTACGTGATGCTGTTTGATAGCATTTTACCCAAAGTAGAATTTCTTTCAAAATTGGAGTCAATCTTCTCAAACCCTACTGCTGCTTTATCAACTAAGTTTATATAATAGTCTAAATCTTCTGTTATCATTTCAAAAATGTCCACAGCATCTACACCAAGAGTAGATTCCATCTCAAGAGACCACTTTCTTTGCTTATCCATAAGAAGAAACTCTATCCATTAAAGTTCCACCATGAGATTGCAGCAATTCGGTCACGTCTTCAGGCTCCGCTTGTAATTCTAATTTTCTTGTTGTTCCACCACATCTGTGGCGACTTCCCTGCTCAAGTCTGGCGCCCCTCCGAGTCATCCATGAGTGCTGGAATCCACTTCTACTGAACTCCTGTTAATGTTGACATTTTGGCCTCCCCTTATGAATCACGAGTGCTCTTAATGGTGTCTAGAATGGCGAATCCTTTCTACATTTTCAATTTACTTTACCCAGATCCATCAGAGGAATTACATTTATGGCAGCCTTACAAAATGTATTTCTTAAATAATAAGACTTGAAAATCAAAATTACCCCTTGATCCATGGGCTGCAGACTGGATGCTGTGTTAGCAGGCATGAAAACGACATTCATCTCCTTGTACATCTCCATCAGAGCCCTTGTGTGACCAGGTGCATTGTCAGTCTAGAGCAATATTGTATTTTGAAAGGAATCTTTTTTCTGAGCAGAAGGTCTCAACAATGGGCTTAAACTATTCAGCAAACCATGCTGTGAACAGCTGTGCTGTCATCCAGGCTTTCTTGTTCCATTTCTAGAGCACAGGCAGAGTAGATTTAGCATCATTCCTAAGGGCCCTAGGATTTCCAGACTGGTAAATAAGCATTGGCTGCAACTTAAAGTCACCAGCTGCATTAGTCCCTAACAAGACAGTCAGCCTGTCCTTCGAAGCTTTGGAGCCAGGCGTTGACTTCTCTCTGGTTACGATGGTCCTAGATGATATCTTCCAGTGGAAGGCTGTTTTGTCTGCATTGGAACTCTGTCGTTAGTGCAGCCACCCTCGTCAAGATCTTAGCTAGATTTCCTGGATAACTTGCTCAGCTTCTCCGTCAGCACTTGCTGCTTCACCTTGCACTTTTATGTTACGTAGATGGTGCCTTTCCTTAGAAGGCCTCCCCTGCATGAAGGGACCACAGGACTTCAGTCCTCACACTCGCTGGCTCCTCCTCTGCTGTGGAGACCATGAGATGGACACATCCTGGATCTCTGAGTCACCAGCTGGAGCAAGAGTCCCTCCAACCCGCCATAGCTCAGTCTCCCCTGTCTTGCTGAAGGCGTGAGCCTCATTCAGCTCACTGGTTAGAATATCCATGCTCACAGCTAACGCTTACCACCCGGTTACTGCACTTAATCCTCACAGCGACCCTCCCTCCCCCAGCCTCGCTCAGCCACAAGGCACCCTCCCCCCCAGTGTACAGGGTGATAATTTGACACATGTTTAGACTGGGTAACAATTACCACAATCAAACTAATCAACACTTTCACTGCTTTACACAGTTACCGCTGTGTGTATGTGGGGGGTGAGGACACTTAAGATCTGTCTTGGCAGATTTCGAGTAAACAATACAGTTTTATTGACTATAGTCACCACACTGTACTTAGACCCCCAGAACACACCTGCAACTGAAGCTTTGTACCCTCTGACCAATATCTTCCCATTTCTCCCATCCCCTGCCCCGGCAGCCTCCACTCTACTCTCAGCTTCCAGGAGTGCAACTTTTTTAGGTTTCATACGATCATTTCGCATTTGCCCTTCCATGCCTGTGCCACGTTGCCACAAATGGCAGGATTTCCTTCTTTATTGCTGAATAATATCCCACCGTTTGGAAATCCAGTCATCTATTAAAGTGTTTTTTAAAGGCCAGGCACAGTGGCTCATGCCTGTAATCCTAGCACTCTGGGAGGCTGAGGTGGGGGGTTGGCTTGAGGTCAGGAGTTTGAGACCAGCCTATACAAGAGTGAGACCCCTGTCTCTACAAAAAATAGAAAAATTACCCAGGTATCATGGTGTGTACCTGTAGTCCCAGTTATTCAGGAGGCTGAGGCAGGAGGATCACTTGAGCCCAAGAGCTGGAGGTTGCCGTGAGCGATGACGGTGCCACTGCATAGTTTGAGAACACTGGCTGCTAGGGCCATGTCATATTGCTGTAAAAGTTTCTATGCAGACCAACACGGGTCCTCTGAACACACTTGGAGAAGGACTTGTCTAGAGAAGTTCAGGGACCTCTGCAAAGCCACTATTGTGGGTCGAATTGTGTCCTCCTAAGAGATACATTCATGTCCTAACTTTTAGTAACTTTATCTGGAAATAGGGTCTTTGCAGACATAATCAAGTTAAGATGACGTTATATTGGATCCGAATGAGCCCTAATCCAGTGACTGTTGTCCTTATAAGAAAAGGTTTGGACATGGAGACACACACAGAGGGAAGGCGGCCACGTGAAGGCAGAGGCGGACGTTGGAATGATGCAGCCACAAGCCAAGGGATGCCAGGGGTTACGGGCAACACTGGGAGCCGGAAGACGCAGGGAACGATTATTCCTTGGAGGCTTCAGAGGGAACATGGCCTTGCTGACACCTGGATTGTGAACTTCTGGACTCCAAACTATGAGAAAATTTCTATTCTTTCAAGCCATCCAGTCGGGGTACTTTGTTACGGCAGCCCTAGGCAACTAATGACATCGCAAACTAGTTAATGACAGAAATGGGTTTGAACCCAGGTCTTGCTGGCTCCTGGGCCCTCCCTTCTCCTCAGCGTCGCTCAGCCAGGACTCACCCAGGGCGGTGAGGACAGATGGCTTTGCCACAGCCTTCGGCTCCCTTTTTGAAGGTTCCACATGGGCCTGGCTCTTAGATCATCTCCTTTTGCCTCAGGCTCTGTGGGTTCAAAGCCAAAACCATAGCAGTTTAATCATCATCTGTCCTGGAATTATCCGAACCAACCAGACCGGATGGTGCTGGCTGTCTAGCCCACCAGCTCTTTGTTCTTCCTGAAATTCTTCTCCTAAATGTGGTCAGAGGAGGAGTTAACATTGTCCCAGGAGGTATTACGGCTGCTTTCTCCACCCGCCCCTGCCCCAGGCACCCATAACACGAGGCTGGCATTTCTTGACAACGGCCCTGCGACATCATTGCAAAATTATGTTTTCCTACGCGGGTCCCCTGTTCTCTCTAGCTGTTCTGGAGGGCAGGGCGCAACTCCAGCAGCCCTGCAGCGTCCCTCAGCGTCAACAGCCTCTGGGGCATCGCCACCGCTCTGGGGTTAAGGTGGTGAGCACCCCATGTGAATAGTGCCAGGTTGGATGGGGAGGATGGCAGGTAATGGTTTAAGTGAGGCTGGGGCTTGCCGGGAGCCAGAGGTCAGAAAGTGGTGGACCATGCAGAGGCACCGCACGAAGGAGGGAGGGGCAGCCTTGTCATTAAGGGGCTGGAGTCAGAATCGGGTCCAAATCCTGGCTATGTCATTCACAAGTTACAGGCTTCAGGCAGTGTCCCTAACCTCCCTAAGACCCCACGTCTTTATCTACTGAGCGGCAGGGACCAGCGATGCGCGAATACAGTCAGTGTGCAGTAGGTGAGATAACACGCGGGGTGCGCCCACAGTGTCTGCCACGTGTGGACGCTGGGCAGTGACCGCTGCTTTGCGGTGGGTGCTGTTGTTGGCCCTGTAGCCCCGTAGCCCCATGGCTCTTCTTGGAGTTCACCCCCAGCTGTGCAAGGCGGTTCCCGGCACCCGACGGCCTCCCACCTCGAGCCTCTGCGTCTCTCTTCGCCCCCGCCTGACAGCTTTCTCCAGCCCTGTGGGAAATTCAACAGTGCTCACAGAGGGCAGCCCAGATATGCCAGAGTTTACTGCTCCCAGGAGTAACCCTCAGCCAGTGAGGGGGGGAAGTTGGCGGGTGAGTACCGTGGACTCCCCGTCCTGCAGTGGGACGGCCTGGAAGTGCATTCTGCGGGGTTTGTCGGGGTCCTCCACGGGACTGGCCTGTAGCCGCGTGCGCAGGTAGCCCTCTCGCGTGCGCCCTGCCTAGGCTGCCTGCTTCCCTGGCCCTCGCCCCCACCCCTCGTCTGTGCTTTCGGGGTCACCTCCCGCAGACACTGCGTGTGCCCAGGTCCTCGGGGCAGGAGACACACACTGAGACCGCTGCTGCGGGGAGGCAGGGCCCCAGACAGTGGGCAAAGGTACAGGAATTGGAAGAACTCAGGGAGCAAAAGGCAGAGAAGCTCTGGTGGTCCCAACCTTTTGAAACCGACTAAGGACAGCAAAGAAAACACGTCATCAACCTCTTTCCTGCCCTGAGCTTCCCTCCACTCCCTGGGGAGGCCAGAACCTCTCTCCAAACACGGTCAACCTGAGTAGAACCCTAGTTAAGCCTGGAGAATTTCTAACATAGATCCTGGCAGGTGGTCTGGAAGGGTCCTAGGGCTCATTTTGGTATTTTACACGACCCCATGGAAACCGTGTCCCTCCCTGTGCTCTTTCTGCCTGTGCTAATTAAATATCCCCAGAGGGACAATATTTCATGTCTTCGAGCCCATTTACTCCCAGTCGCATGTGCCTTTGTTTTGATTTCTTATTTGTTTTAATCAGTTATGTTTAACAAAGTCAGTTTCTTCATGTAAAAGAGACCTTTCCCAAATGGGCTGTGAGTTGGAAAATAATAAAAGGGGTCTTTTGTGGAGAAAACACTGGAATCCACTGATCTGATCCAACGTTCCTAATTTACAGAAGAGGAAAACTGAGGTCCTGAGAGGTTAAGTGGCTTGATTTAGGTTACACGTCTGGACAACAGAGTAAATACTCAAACATATTTCAGAGCAATGTTTAAAGAAAAGAAGGCCATGCAATATCATACAAGAACAAGCGTATGTGTCTCGCTCACGCATCCGCGGAGGGGGCTGACGTGGGGTGGACTCAGCTTGCGAGGCTCTGAGCTGTGAGTGCGGCTAGACACGGTACCTTCTCCTCGTGGTCAAAGGCAGGAATGCACGAGGGAAACCCAATCATGTAAGCACACGCCAAGCCTTTGCTAGTGCCGTGCCTGCTGATATCAAAACCCAGGCAAGCCCCAGGGCCAAGCTTAAAGGGGTGAAGACATCCAACCCTTCTGCAGGTTGGGGTTTGGGGGGAGTGAACATTGTGGTCAGTGACCTGACCCGTCACCATCACCGGGCTGAATCTTGGTGAGGAGGGAGGCGGCACGTGAGGTGCACACTCGGCTGGCGTGGTTGTTGCGGGGCGGCATGGCTCTCTAGCCCACAGATTAGCATAGCTTCCGAATTCGCTGGGCTTCCTTATGCTCAGCTTCCTGCAGCAGGGAGGGCTGTCCTCCACGTATAGCAGAAGCATCGTGGTTCTGACAGCGGTAGTCATTCCTGGTGGCTGAGCTTAGAGCATGCTCCTCCAGCCCACCCAACAATCTCCAAGCTCCCAATTACCTGAATTAAACCCCCTCTTCTCAGACTAGCATGAGTGGATTCTGTTGTCTGCCACTGAACCATGACCCATACAATGCATGGCCAAGTGAAAAAAGAAAACACCAAAAACAGGAAGGGCCAACAGTTTTCCTTTTCTTGTTAACTCTCATAGGTTCAGTCCTCCCCTCCCTGATATTTGACTTCCCAGCCACTGACGGTCAGTTATATGTCAGTTGTGCATTACATGCTGGAGAAGAACCTGCCATAGGCAATGCCCTATAAGTTATCATCATTTAATATTCTGTGAGTAACTTCTAGTAACAGTTTCGATTACCTATGACTCTGCAGTCAGCAGCTGTAACCCTCCACTGAAATGAATGTTTTGATCCAGCTATAAATCATGATGTTTCAAAAGAGACAGTCTTGAAGAATTCCCAGCCTCCCATAACTGTTAATATTTATCTAATTTCACATATCCAGTGACATTTCAGCTCTCCATTCGTCCATCTGCTCATTTTTGCTCCCATTCCATGACCATTGCACCCCTCCTACGCCAGGTGGTACTCCAAGTGTCGGTGATTCAACAACAAACAAAACACATACCCTGCAGTCCTGGAGTTTATAGCCCAGTAGCTCTTTACAAAAATAAACAGTTTACAGAAAAATTGCAAAGATAGCATGGAGAGTTCTCATGTCCCACACACCCAGTTTTCCATTATTAACATTTTATATTAATATGTTATTAACATGTTTGTCACTACTAATTAACCAATATTGATATATTATTATTAACTACAATCCATGCTTTATTCAGATTTCCTCAGTTTTTACCTAATTTCCTGTTTCTGTTCCAAGATCCCACATTGCATTAGTTGTCGTGCCTCCTTAGACTCCTCTTGGCTGTGACAGTTTCCCGGACTCTCATTGTTTCGATGACATGGGGAGTTTTGAGCAGTTCAGGTATTGTGTACAATGTCACTGGGACGCATCTGATGTGTTTCTCATGATTAAACTGGAGTTAGGTTTTTTTGGGAGGAACACCCCAGAGATAAAGCGCCTCATTGTGCCGAGGGTCCGTCAATTGTCCGGGTGACCTGTGGTTGGTGCTAATCACGATCTCCTGGCCAAGGCAGTGCTCGCTGGGCTTCTCTACTGCAAAGCTACTGTTTTTTTCCCTTTTCATACTCTGCTCCTTGGAAGTAAGTTACTATACATGGCCCCCACTTAAGGAGTGAAAATTTACACCCCACCTCCTTCAGGTGTAGCGTCCACACGAACTATCCAGAATTCTTCTGCATGGGAGAATTGTCTCTTTTTTTCTCATTTACTTACTTATGCAATTATTTATTTATATCACTAAAGACCCATGGATAGTTATTGTATACTTTGAGTTATAATTTAATCCTTTATTTATTTGTTGCTAAAATAGTTCTGTCTAAGCTCATTTTATATGTATATCCTACCCCAGCCCTGGAATCATCCATTTTTCCAGAGAACCCCAGTTTCTTTTATCAGGGAATGGTTGTTTGACACCCAGGTGTGGGTGCTAGATGTGCTCATCGCTAATGGGGTCTTGTCACTTCCAGGCTTCGAGGGAATGTGACAGGAGCCTGAGTAACCAGGGATATCGGGAAAGAGTGAGGAGTTCTTACGAGGGCGCTAAGAAGGATGCCAAAGATGGATTCCACCTGAAGAATTTCCTTGGACAGTTCTTGTGCAGTAGCTCAAGTGCACTGGTGATGAATTCTCTCAGCTTTTGTTTATTTAAAACACAATCTTTACTTTGCCTTCATGTTTGCAAGAAATTTACACTAGATACAGAATTCTAGATTGATACTTTTTTTCTTTCAGCGCTTTAAAATGTTGATGTATCACCTTCGAGCTTATATTTTTCTGATGAGCAGTCTGTGGGGATTCTTATGTTTGTTTTTCTGAATGCAATGTGTCTTTTTTCCCCTCTGGCTTTAAAATTTTACTCTTTATTTCTGTTTTTGAGCGATTTCATTACGATGGGCCGTGGTGCAGTTTTGTGCGTGTGTGTGTGAGCGCGCACATGTTTACCTGGCTTGGGTTGCATTGAGCTTCTTGGATCAGTAGGTTTAGAGTTTTCATCAAATTTGGGAAGATTTTGGCTATCGTTCGTATTTTTCTGCTCCTTTCTCTCTCTCTGGCCCCTCCATCTGAGACTCCAATTCCATGCATATTAGACTGCTCAATGTCATCCCATACAGCTGTATTTCAGTTTACATTGTTTTCGTTGCTGTGGCTACAAATTCCCTGATTTGTTATTCTGTAACGATTAATCTTCTATAAAGCCCACCCGGTGAACTTTTCATTTTAGATATAGAATTTTTAGCTCTACAGACATCTCATTTGGTTCTGTTTTATACCTTTCCATTATTTCTTCATTCATGTTTTCCTTTAAATTCTTGAGCCTATCTATAAAAGCTGTTTAAAGTCTTCATTTCATCCTTGATGTCTCTTGGGGCTCTATTTATTTTGATCGATTTTTCTCCTGGTATGGGTCACATTTTCTGATTTTCACATGTCTAATAATTTTTGATTGGATGTCAGATATTACAAGTGCTTGTAATTGAATTTTTGGATTTGGCGGTTTTTCTCTAAAGGGGGTCAAAGTGTATTTTGGCAGGTACCTGATCCTCTCGGGGCTTGCTTGTCACCTTTGTGAGAGGGAAGGTCCTGTACTCTCGGCCCATTCAGCCCTACCATTAGGGCGTGACCCTCCAGGGTCTCTCTCTGCTGACTCTCCCGGGTTGTCTGTGGGTCTAGGACAGACTAAAACAGCTCAGTCCTGGTGGGTTTGCCTTCAGACTTGTTCTCCTGCGTTACCCAAATGACTTAACATCACATGGCCCTGCTTGTCTCAGATTTCAGGAGTAGAATTTCATCTTAATTACCCATTTTCATGCTTTTACTCAGTCTTTTTTGGTGGCGTGGAGGTGTGTAAGCAAATGCCTCGGGGTGGTGAAAATAAAGACTTGAACCAGCACCTCTTGCCCTATTTCCATCCAAACCACTTCCTCGAAACCTGCTTCACATGTGGAAGTACCACGTAAGGCTTCATGTGAGGAATTGCTGTTAAATAAAAACTGTGAGAAACCATTCTATGAAAATATCTAGGTCACATGACAGCTCCATGTGACACTCGGCAAAACCAGCGTGATGGCCGACGGGAGCATTGTCAACAAAAGCCTTTGGGGACGCGCCATCCGTGTAGAGCCGCTCTGACCTCAAAGAGCGTAAGGACGATAGTGACCACCATGTGCTGAAAGGATCCTCTGAGTAAGAGAAATTTTATGTCTTTTGCAAAATTTAAAATAATTTTTCACTGTGGAAACAAATAGTGCTACAACACCATCCTATTTCACTTGGGTAAATGAGACTGAACCATTTTCGTATCACCCCTTTATAATTAACCTCGCCCCGGGTTTATAATATCATTATTGGTGACGTTAGTGGATTCTGTCTCTTGTGGGTCAGGTTGTCTATTCCTAGAGAAAAAATTGCATTAGGCCATCCACATTGTAGGAGACCGAGAGGTATTCTACACACGTGTACAGCAGTAAATGCTCAGCCCAGCCCAACAGCCATGGAGTTATTCAGTAAAATATAATCTCTACAGCTCTCCCATACATTAGAATCTTAATTTATTAGAGGATAAAATAGGTTTTGGCATAAACTTGAATTGGATCTGGTATTAGCTAAGCTATTCCCAATAGAATTTGGTTATAACCACTTTAAGCATAACATTAGATTTTGGGGTGTTTGTAACATGACCTGTGAGAAATCTATCCCGATAAAACAGTTTTTTCTTCTAAGAAACTGGGAAGCTCATGGACCTTCATTTGGATTAATAAGGCATGAGCAGAAACTGAAACCTGCTTTGGAGAGAGGGCTCTGTGCCCAGCAAACCAGGTTTTGTGCCTGATGGGCGAGGCCGTGGTGGGATGTTGGGGACGTAAGACCACCTAGGCATGGACTCCTTGTCCAGCCTTTCTAGTTGTGTGAGCTTAGTCTCTGTGCCTCGCCCGAATCCCTCATCCTCGCCATTTTACCAAATGCCAGTCTGGTTCTAATGCCCGCAATCTGCGTTTCTTTGCCTGGGGGCTTTGTTTAGCTGTAAGATCTGGCTCTACCCCCGCACACGGAAGGCCAGCGATGTCGGGGAAACGATGCCACTTGGGACGAGCCCTGCGCCAGTGATGGGGGGAGGCCATGGGTAGCTCTTCCATCCCCGTGCTCCCTTAGAGTGAACCACTCTGGGGTACATGCACCCCACATTTCATGGTGCCCCCCAGAAGGCTCATGCTCTGGTGGTCCCAGTGGGAACCTGCCGGACAAGGCCCCCGGTTGGCTCCTTTCCCCCCGCAGCACTTGCCCAAGCTCCCTGACTGTTGTTTCCTGGGGTCGCCTCCCAGGTCGCCACCCACGCTAGAATCCTTATCTCAGGCTCTGCTTGGGAAAAGCCCAAACTGAGACAGGATAAGGTGACCCAACAGAGGCCTGTGGCATGCAGTTCATGCTCCAAACATCTAAGCCATTTCTTCCGTCTGTCTCTGGGGAGGGGCCCTGAGAAGTGTCCGGTTTTGGGGTGGCCCCAGCCCCAGGGCAAGACGAGGTGTGACGACAAGGAGTCTGGAAGCTCCTGGGAAAGTCGTGCCTCAGTTTTACGCATCTCTGTGGCCATTGGCCAGCTGGTCCTTGCTTCCCCAAGGTGACCATGTCATAGACAGTTCAGACCTCCCGAGGTGCAGGCTGTGGGGGAGACAGGGGGCGCTGGCACTGCAGAAGGTGTGAGAGGGAGGCTGGGCCTCCGGGAGGCCGTGGCGCGGTAAGAGACTCTGCGGGCAGCGGGAAGGCTCGAAGCCAATTGCAGCATCTTTGCTCAGGTAGAAGGTTTGGCGAGGGAGGCTCATGTTCCATAAATGAGCCACCTCTGGTTCTATCTCCTTTATCTGTTGCCTGAAATGGTGTGATTTCCTCCCTTGGAAATGTCTTCCAGCAACATAGATAAAACACGAGTGATTTATCATTTCACATTCCTTCCCTGCGCGGTGCCAGCTCGGGCTCCCGGGTTTCCTTATCAATTCATGCCTCCTCCCGGGCCTGCTCCTGTGGACCAAAGCCCTGAGATTCCGCCAGAGACGGGGCTGGGCTGGCCCCGAGGGAGCCGTGTCCCATGCGTCTGTATGCAGACACTTAAAAATAAAGAGGCCGGCCTGGCTTCAGGGCGCCCTCTCGGCTGACGGAAGCGGTGACTGGACTGAGTGCTGGCCGGGGCCTCTGCTGCCAGGTCCCCAGCCTCAAGGCCCTCCCTGTCACGCTGGGAGGTTCCGCAAAGACCCGAGGAATGCCAGGGAAGTGACAAGGCTTCTTAGAGGCGGCCCCGTCCCACTCAGGGCCTGGCGGATTAGAGGAATATGCAGAATTTCCAAATTTAGCGTTCAGGAATAGCTTCATATAAACAAGCGCTGCTTTCGCCGCAGAGATGCGAGTAGATAATGCCAAAAAAGTCCCCCTTTGTGACTGAATTCTGTGATTCTGCAGCCAACCTCCAAGTTGACTGTTGGTGCAACTGAAGGGCTGCTTCCTGCCTGTCCCTCTGCATGGGTGGTCGGGCTCAAAATGAAATATCCAGGCTGACAAATGCTTTTACAAAGGCCAGATTATGAACTGTAAACCTACTGTCAGCTGGGCAGAAGAGAAATCTAAATGCCTCTCCACCATTTACAGATTTAGCTTGGCCACAAGACTAAAGCTCTTCTTGAGCGATAAAAGCAGCCCTGCATTTATAAATTGTTGCCGGAGCTGCAGCGAGCTCGGGATAAGGGAATCTATCAACCGGGAAACAAACAGCCTTCCCGATACTTCGGCAGATCTGGGTCTTGTTACGGAGACAAAGTCCTCCGTAGCAAAAGAAAAGCAAAACAGGATTTCTAGAGGGGACAAAATTTAGGACATAGCCATATTTTGGGAGCATTCAGGTTCGTGGAGAGTTTCAAAGGGTGAATTTTCAGTGGAAAAAGTAGAGCAACCTACAGCCCAGAAAACACGCACTTGGGGATGGTGCAGGAGGAAATGAGGTGTTGTTCCGCTGGTGCTGTGTGTTTGTGGGAATCCAAACGTGGCTCCACTAAAGCACCAGCCTCCTCTCACCCACGCGCAGGGCCAGAGAGGACTCACAGGGGCTGGAAGGTCCTGCAGTGATAACGCGCTCTCCAGCCTGCCTCTCCCCTCAGAAGGGCAGCAGGGTAGGGGGCATGGGGGGAAGGGACAGGCGGGGGAGGGGGCCTGCAGGGCTCGGCCACCCCAGGGGACCCCTCCAGGTGGAGGCCCTCCAGCTGCCAGCCTGCTAGAGCCAGTCAGCAGAGTGAGTCCAGTCAAACCAGGTGCCCAGGAGCAGGTGGCTTCCTCTCAGTCCAAAGATCTCTGTCTCCTTGGACATGGCAGAGGTAGGGGATCGGTATCCCACGAGCCAGGACGGGCGCTAGGACGCTGGACACGGCACACAGCAGGGTCAGACTGTCGTTCTCCACAAGCAGGACCAGACAAGGAGTCTCCGTCTAATTTTCGGATTCAACGAATATTTGCTGAGCCCCTGCCCTCTGCCAAGCCCTGTCCCTGGAGCTTGGGAAGCACAAATGCACAAAGCAGGCCGAGGTCCCGGTCTCCACAGAGGCAGGAGGCAGACAGTGGGCAGGGTTACCAAGGTGATGGCTTCACGCCTTGATGGTTAGGGGGAGAGAAGGTGAGATGCTGGGGAACAGGACGCGGAGTGGGGGAGGAACTCGGGTGCCAGTGAGGTGGATGTGCAGCTTCAGATGGGCCCAAGGCAGCCTCAGGGGGGATGTAACACACGCAAAGACCTGAAGGATGGGTGAGCCACCAGGGTGTGTCCAGTAAAGGGGGACAGCTGACGCAAAGGCCCTGGGGCACAACTGTGCCTGGAGCGGAGGGAGAGGGACACGGTGGGGGGAGGAGGCTGGAGAAGTGGTGGGGCACTGCGGGCGGGGAGGGCAGGAGGTCTGGGCTGCCCTGGGCAATTTGGTAGCCACTAGCCTTGCGTGGCTCCTTGCACTTAAATTAAGTGAGATAAAGCCAAGCTAAATATCAGCTCCTCAGTTAACCAGCTGCATTTCAAGTGCACAATAGCCACCTGCATTTGGGGGCTGCTGTACCGGGTGGCACAGATCTAGAACTTTCCATCATCACAGAGCTCTAGTCTGGAGCCTTTAAGGACCCATAAGGATCATCATGAGAGCTTTGGCTCCTACCTGCACAGAAGTGGGGAGCCATTGCTGGGCTTTGACCAGAGACCGTTTGTACAAGGTCCCTCTGGCCGCCTCAATGAGCAACGGTTCTCAAGAGGAAAGGGAGTGCTTCCCAGACAAGGCCCAGGGAGGGCAGGAGGCCTTTTCAGGGTCACTCAGCACACGGCAGCTGAGCCAGGCCCAGAATCGGGTCTCCTGCCCTGCAATTTAGGACTCCTTCCAGATTAGAAAGGACCTTTCTTCTTTTTACCTTTGATTGTGTATGCATATCTATGTATGTGTGTATCTGTATGTGCAGATGTGTACACGTGTGTATATAACACACACACATGCACATATGTCCACACACACATATGTATGTGCATACATGTATATATGATTTTTCCCATGAGCATGTTCTATTTTTTAACAGTCCTATTGAGGTTTAATTTACACACCATAAAAGTCAGCTGGTCTGAGCAGACCATTCATTGACTTTAAGAAATTGACCAAGTTACATGGGCATTGCCATGGTCCAGCCCCGCGTGGCATTTTGAGCAGGAATGCACAACAGAGGGTCCACCCTGCATCTTCTGGGCTCCGTGAAGGGCGCTTCCAGCCAGGCGAAGGTGGGTCCAGGCGCTGGCCACAGCTGGAAAGTGTCCTCCCCTCGGGTCAGGTCACAGAGGTGCAAGTGGCTTGTCATTGAGCATTGCTCACACGTAAGACAAGCAAATCCTTAGAGCTTTTCCAGAAGGGATGTGTCCCATCTGCTCTTGCCCGCCTGACGCCCCTCTTCCTGCCTCTGCAGGCCTCTCCCATCTTTTCTCAGAATCTCTGAGCACCGTGCTTTCGTCCTGGCTTCTCCAGCCTTCTGGCCAAAAGTATACACAGAGGGAAATATACACAGAGGTTAGCCTCCTTTTCCCACTGAGCTAATATTTAGGGGAAAGAAGATTAAACAGATAATTTAGGGTTGGCTTGTATTACCACATTATCCTTTAAAAAGTAAAGGGTTTTAGGAAAAAAATCCAACTAAGAGGGAAAAAGTTCAGAGTTCTTGAAGGAAAGTGATCGTGGTGTTATTGTCAAGTTATGGACCAGAATTTATGGAGCGCCTACTGTGCGCAAGGCATTACAGAGATGACAGCCCTCTAGTCTTTACCTTCTAGATGCTTCTAATCACCAAGACAAAGTCATTTACTCATTCACTCATTCATTCATTCATCAGGTACGAATAGAGGACCACGTGTGTGCCGGGTCTGCTGTGTGGAGATGAGTCAGGCTGGGTTCTTGCCTTCCAGACACCCACAGTGCAGCAGAGGACAGGATACGTGCTGCCTGGGGTTTTCATTCATGTTCTAGAGTTCCAGGGTGTTCCCTGGAGAACAGGCAGCACAGCAATTGAAAGGAGAGTGGGAAGGGGAGCTAAGGCTCCTTGAGCCTGCCTTCCGTCAGCCCCTGCACAGGAGCTTGCTCGCCTCATCCTCCCAACACCCCTGCTGCAGGTGTAGCTACTGCAGAACAACCGATGATTTTGTCAGGCCCAGGGACTCTGTGGGTTGGGGATCCAGACAGAGCACAGCAGAGACAGCTTGTTCTGCAACAGCCGGGGCTCCCGCTGGGGAGGCTCCAAGGCTGGTGGGGATGCAGTGGCTGGAGGCTGGAATCATCCGAGGGCTCCCACCTGGGGATTCAAAGTGCCACTGGCACCCTGGCCATGGCCTCCCCCAGGGCGGGGTCTTCCTTACAACATGGCAGCCCAGTGCTCCAAGGACAAGGTGAATGCTGCATCGCTTTCATGGCCCAGCCTGGGAAGTCACGTGGCATCACCTCTGCTGCATTTTAGAGATTGGGAGTGAGTCACAACCCTGCCCAGACTCTGAGGGTGGGGACAGGGACTCCACCCCTCCATGGGACAAGGGTCATGTGGTAGATGTGGATGTGGGTGGAAGATATTGTGATTATCTTTGGAGAATACAGTCTGCCACACCCTGGATGGCAGACTAGGAAACTCAGGCACAGAGAGGTAAAGTAAGCTGCCCACGGCCACACAGCTGCCAGGGACTCAGCCAGGATTGAAGCCTCAGTTTTCTGGTGTCCAGCTCCTCTCTCCATTTTTCCAGATCTTTGTGGGCATGGTGGGCAGGGACAGGCTCTCAACGAAGGCAGCACGTCTGGTCTCTTCTGCCTTCTTGTGGCTGTGGCTGTTTTTATGACCCCATGTTGCGTGTTCCTTGTGCTGTTTTTCTCCCTCCTTCCTCACAAGGACACAGCTACAGTGTGGGGGGAGGTTCAGTGGCAAGCAAGGCCTCAGATGTCTGATTTTTTTATTAAAAATATTGTCTCCCCAAGCTGAATTCTTTTCCCATCTGGCCCCCTGACTTGCCTGGACCAGAAGCCTCTGGAGGAGGGGACTTGGGAGGGCCCCGAAGAGGCTTGAGCCCCACGGGCAGAGTGAGAATCTGGGGAGACAGTTGTGCCATCTTCACACAAGCCGAGAGCTTGCTTTTTTTATAGTTGCTGTTAAAAATTTTGAAATAAAAAAAAATAGAATATTTAATTTAATGGAATAGTGTGCTACAGTAAAAAGGAATGGGGTTCTGACGCCTGCTACACACAGATGAACCTGGAAAACATCGTGCTAGGGAAAGAAGCCAGACACAAAAGCCCACGTATTGCCCGATTCCACTGATACGAAATGTCCAGGACAGGAAAGGGCCTAGATACCGAAAGTGGGTTTGTGGTTGCCTAGACTTTCGGGGAAGTTGGTAGTGATTGCTAAGGGTGCAGCGTTTCTTTCCGAGGTGATGAAAATGTTCTAAAACTGGCTGTGGTGATGGTCGCACATTCTCTGAATATACTCAGAACCACTGAGCTGCACACTTTACATGAATGAATTATATGGTATGTGAATTATATCTCAAAGCTGTTAAAAATTTTCTTGTTTCTCATGCTACGTTTTCTTATTCTATGTTTACTTCAGAAAAACTAAAACTATAGATAATCAAAAAGAAGAAAATAGAAAATAGCCTCCTACCAATTAAAACTAGCCACATGAGCACCTTGGTGCATGTAATTCCAAATACACAAGTTTTAGTGTTTTTCTTCGCATGTTTTATGTTTCTTGGTTGGTTTGTGTTGTTGATGTTGTCGTTTTCCGCAAATGTAGAATCACACGGCATCGGGTGGGTTGTGTCCTGATAAGTCTTTGAAATATCAGTTTTTTGGATAGGACAGACTTAATCAGACTGGAGATCCAGTAAACACTGCGACTGGAACCACGTAGCGGCAAAGTCCCCGCTGGGAAGGGAGTAAACCGTCCCAGGGATCTGGGATGTGTTTGTTGGGCAGCCACTGCATTCAGGTTTCGTAAACAGGAGAATCACCGCGAGGCTTTCCAGAGCTGAGCGCCAGTGTTGGCGACGGGCTGCCCAGGCTAGGGAGACCAGTGGCCTGAGAACTTTCACCCCCAGAAATCTGTAATCCCTATTTACTTACCTGTTCATTTATTTGTCTGGCTTTTAAAATTAAAAGAAGTAATTTATGTACATGGCTACAAAAACCAACATGCACAAAGAAGAGGAGAGAGCGGAAGGAGTTCTCCTTCCTCTCCCGGACCCTGTGTCTCCACCTGAGGCCACCGGCACTGTCAGCCTCTTTCCTGATGGATGGCCCATGCACGTGCAAACACGCATCCCGCACGCCTGCTGCCCACGCCCCGCCGGGCACACGGGAAATGCACTAGGTGAGCACCTCCCTGTCTGGCTCTTTAACTGAATATATATATTTATATAGAGAGATGTTCTGTATCAGCACACACAGGTATGATTTATTCTTATGGCTATATAGCATTCTACTGTAGGCATATACCCCACTTTATTCAACCAGTTCCCTATTGATGGATACTTGGGTTATTTCTAGCATTTTGCTATTACAAATGATGCTGCAATGAGCATTTTTTTACCTATGTTTTTTCCTCTTGTGTGAATATAGCTGTGGAATAAATTTCTAGATATTTAATTGCTAGATTAGTTTATACATTTAAAAATTCTTGATACCTCTTTCCAAATCATATGGTTTGCTGCAAACTGCAGCCCTCCATACTACACAAAGTCAGCATTCTAAGTTTGAGCATTTCTTTGGCGACTCCTGCAAGGGAATAAGGTTCAGATATTCTCCTCCTCTTCCAACAACCAGGGAGAGGCAGGAGTTTAAGGTCACAGTGGGTCCTTTCCTTCGTCACTCAGGGGCACAGGTGTTCCGTCCCCGCAAAGCCCACTGCCGGGCAGGCAGGTCAGCTGTAGCCCCTGCTGTGGACCGTGAATAACTGCCCTTTGGTGTCCTTCTCCCTCTCTCCCTTTATTAATAAAGCCCCTCAAGTTCCAATCCGGCCCACGGCCACCCATCTACAGCCTCCGTCGAACCAGGTGTCACCTTGTGGTCACACTTGCACCTTTAAGACATGAACAGAAGCAGCTGCATGGCTTCCGCCTCTCGCTTCTAAGGAAATGGCCTTCCTGCCACTTCCTCTCTTGCCCCAGACACCAGCTTTATCTGGCAGATGGGCACGTGCTGGGGCCACCAAGGTGGACGGGACCAAGGAGGACACACGAGGCCAGAGCAAGAAGCACCACCTGGTTTCTGCACAGAGGACAGTGCAGAAGGACTTCTCAGCTTGGGGAGCCCAGGAGACAGGCCTTGGACAGGAAATTGGCATCAGCGAGGGGCTGGATGTACAAGGACATGAGCGGCCTGGCCAGAGACCCCTGTTCATGTCCCTGCAGAGCCCCAGGAAGGACCCAGGGGCCTTGAGGGCATGGGCAAGCTGAGTCCTCAGGAACGCAGGTGGGGTGTTCTGTTCCCACTGATGGATTGCCACCACCCCTGGGACATTTGGGTTTTACAGGGATTACCCAACGTGTAGGCCACCAAGTTCTTGGTAATTGCGAAGCAGGTTGCAAAGTAGGTCAGAATTCCGGGCCTTGCTGCTGCTTCCAGCTGCTCCAGGAACCAAATCACCAACCGACAGCTGGAACAAACACTCATAAAAAGTCACCCAGCTTCTGCCCTCCTGGAAAACATCCACCGCAGGCCCTTTCCGCCCACACAGAAAAGTACAGATTTAATCTTCTCCTGCTGCTCAGCGGCAGAGCCCTGGAGTTCCCAGCACTTGCTAAATCATCCTGGCTGTTGGCTTTGAGAGTTTCTGGGACCCAGCTAAAGTAGAGGAGACCAAAGAGCCACTAAACAACCTGGTGTCCTCTCTTTGCTCTCGGTTCCTCACAGACAACTTGCCGAGGCACAGGCCACTGAGCCCACAGTGCGTGGGCTGAAGGGATCGCACCTGCACGGGAGTGGGTCCTGGTCGTTCATTCACTCGCTGGGCATTTTCTTGGAGCTCCCTGTCTGTGGGGCCCAGTGCTGGTCGCTGAGGAAGCGGAAGGAAGACCACACATCCAGATCTCAGGGAGGCCACTCGCCGTCACCTGAAATAGATGGTCAATAACCACAAACAGGAATTACGATAAAGGAGGGGTGTACTGGGCTGGAGAACATCCCCCCAAAATTCATGTCCACCCAGAACCTCAAGTTGTGACCTTATTTGGAAATAGGGTCTTGGCACATGTGAGATGGGAGAGATCGTACCAGATCAGGGTGGACGCTGAGTCAATGAGGGTGACTTTCTAAGAGGCAGAAAAGGACACACAGGGACGAATAGGGGAGAAGACCATTCGAGGATGGAGGCAAGATTAGAACGATGCATCTACAAGCAAGGAACACCAAGGATCACCAGCAATACCAGAAGCTAAAAGAAAGGCACGGGACAGATTCTCTCTGGACACTCCAGAGGGAGGTGGCCCTGCCGGCATCTTCACTGTGGACTTCTGGCCTCCTGAACCACGAGAGAATAAATGTCCCTTGTTTGAAGCCCCCCAGTTTGTGGCAGTTGGTTATGGCAGCCCCAGGAAACAAACAGGTGCATGAAGATCTGTGGGTGTACAGGGGAGGAGTGACTTCTCCCTGGAGGATCAGGGAGGCCTTCAAGGAAGAGGTGACAGTCCAACTGAGCCCTGAGGATGACAGGGAATTCCCTGACAGACAAGGGAGGGAAGATTGATTTGGGGCAGAAGGACCAGCATGTGAGGACACATAGACCCAACAAGCACAGACTGAGAAACTGAGGACTTTGGTATTTACAGAATGAGGATGATGAGGATGGCAGTGAGGACACGAAGTCAGGAACAGCTTTAATGTCGTGCTAAGGAACGTGGCCTCTCCTGAAGGCTATAGGAGCCACTGAAGGTGGTAGGGCAGGGAAGAAGAAGCTTTTATTATTTTTAGTTGGAGAATTACGTAAATAATGAAGTAGCCACATCTGAAGTGTAAGCTCAATGACCTGGATATACACACGCACCCATGTAACCGCCCGGCTCAGGCTGCCAGTATCTCTAGCATCCAGAAGAGGCTCCCCAGGGTCCCTCTTCAGTCAAGTCTCAACCCCCAAGAGGTAACCACTATTTTGACTTTCATCAAAATCATGGATTAGTTTTGCGTGTTCTTGAACTTCACATAAATCGAACTGTATGGTGTATATTCTTGCATATCTGGCTTCTTTCACTCGACGGTCAGCCGTGTTATTGTGCGTGTTAGTTTATTCTTTTTGTTCGTAGTATAATATTCCACACGGCACGGTTTATCTGTTCACCTGCTGAACCAGGGGCCCTGGCCCAACACAGGCCTCTGACCCTTCCCCAGTTGTTCCTGCACCTTTTGTGTTGTCCAGTCACTGGGTGAACAGGTTGGGTGTTCCATGTGCTTCCCAGCTATGCTGTCCCATGTAACTTCACTTAAACGTATCAAGCAGAAATTTGAGTCAGAAACTCACCTTCTTAAGTCAGCTTTCAGCAAGATTTGCCCACCAGAGTCAGGCTGTGATGGCCAAGCCGGTAGGCTTCTTTCCCACGAAGCTATCAAGAGTGGCCAGTAAGTTACAGAGACTGAGGGCGAAACTGAGAGAGCCTCCTCCCCGCAGCCCTGGGGCAGTTACTTCCCTTCCTGGGAAAGGTCCAGGTCGTGCCCAGCTGCAACCTCACAGTCAAAGGGAGGGGATTTGCCCATCAAAGCCATGGGCAGTAACAGGGGAGGTGGATGCCTGTGGGATTGACTCTTTAAAGTTAAAAGATGCTCGGTCCTCCTCCTGTTGTACGACAGAACACGCTGCCTTGCAAAGCTAAAATGGCTCGACTGTGTGCATCGTATAGTGTAACACTGTGTCCTCTTTCCTGTAAAGTTAACACAATCACAACTGCACATCGCCACGACCCATGCTACACAGTGGGCCTCTGTATTAATGTCCGATTACTCCTGGCTGAGGAACCAGGAAAAACCTTGGCCAACTTGCCTCTGTTCTTGTCTGGCCTGGAGGCTTCCTCCCTGGCTGGGCTCTGCAGGTGGTTTTCTTGGGGACTTCGCAGTCTCTTCTCTCACGCTTGGATAAAGGACTCATCCTCTCAAGTAATAAATCTCTACTTCTCAGGATGATTTTGAAAATTAGATGCAGATAATCCTGGAAAAATGTCTAGCCCTTTCTAAGTCCTCAGTCATCATAACTATTGGAGATGGTGGTGGAGATGGAGCTGCTGCGGCCAGCACGATGGCACAGTCCTCGTTCGCTGTCAGCAGAAGCATCGTGCGTAGTAGACTCAAAGACGCTTTCTTTGCTTCTTTCCAAAGGCCCCTGTTGGTACCAAGCTGAGCTGCCTTGGAGCCTGTGGCAGTAAGAAAAATCAGAGACACGGATCCTATCTTTATTTAAAATTTCCATTTCCATATATATAATTTTCATGCTGTGAAATGAAATTTTGTTTAAATCCTTCAGGGCTAGAACTGGGACGTCCTGATCGAGGACTGATTTCTGACACAAGCACACCCCAGTGACTATGAAAAATGAATTCCCTGAACTTCCTGTGTAACGCAAATAGTCTTCCCTCCACTGCCTTAGCTGCAGCGGTGCTGGGGTGTTTCTGATGGAGCTGTTCCTTGCCCACTGCCGAGCACACTAAAGCACTGTGGAATCTCTTTCCTTGGCCTCTGAGAGGAACAGACCCCGGGCAGTCCCATGTCTGGTGCGGGCACTGGTGGAAGTCAGTAGCTGGCTGAATTTTCTTACTGTAGCCAAGTTTGCCCCGCGAGTCCCCAACCAGACACGATATAGTGCATGGAAACTAGGTTTCATCAGGAAGACAGGTTCGTGAGGACATGTGTGATCTAGATCATGCTCCAGATGTTGACTGCTCTCACATGAATTTTCAAGTTCAGTTCTTTGAACAGTCTTGGAAATTGTCTGGGCTCCAACAGCTTTAAACTATATTCGGCAGAACTCTTGGGTTCCAGGGCTGAAGGGGGTCGCAGGGGCTGGCGCCGGGGCTGGGTGTGGCTAAGTGGAGAGAACTTTGGGCCCCTCTCCTGTTCAAACAGAATAACTGCATGGGTGTTTGCACTACACACAGGGCCTCTAAGAGTAAGTTTTGTTTTAAAAAAATGAACCTCTGATTAAAAATCGTTTTGAAACTCTGGGCCCAGTTCAGAGGTTCTCGATCCTGGCTGCACACTGGAATTACTTAGGGGAATTTTTAAAAATTCCAAGGCCCACCCAGACCTTACACCCTGAGATTCTGATTTAATGAGTCTGCAGTGGGGTTTGCACATCAGCGTTTTAAAAAATCTGGCCAGATGATTCTAACACACCACCGAGGTTGAGAATGGCTAATCTAGTCCAGTGTTCTTTCTCCATGTGGAAAACGTGGCTCAGGGAGGGCGAGTGACTTACAGAAAGCTGCATGTTTGTTCATCTCCAGGGTGGGTGAGAGCTCCAGTCTTCCAGTTTTTTGCCACTGCTCTTTGGACTTCACAACACACGCACACAGAAAAAGATAATACAGCTATCTTGTGCACATATGATGTTCTGTGGTTTCATTTTCACATTCGAACAACTATTTTTAGCCCAACATTTTAGTTTCTGGAGGGGAAAATCATCAAGTGGGAAAGGACAGTGATGTTTATACGTCTGCTGGGAAACAGAGGTACCGGGTCACAAAAGAATGTCCCCAAGACCACCCATGTCCACAGAGCCGAGGAGAGCGCCAGCTCCCAGGTTCCCGATGTAGTTTAACCGCTTTCTATGCGCAGTTTGCATTCCCTCAGGGTTGCCATTCCAGCGCTAACTGCTTGATGGAAAGGAATCATCAATATTGGCAAAGCGTTTTGTGTTTTCAGGGTCGACCTCAGGTTTTTTGTGGGTTTTTTTTTTTTTTTTTTAGAATTAAAGAGAAAAAAGGGAGAGAAACAGATATATGGAAAACAGTAGCCAAAATGGCCTCCCAGGGCACAAAGTCTATATAATTAAGAGTTTTAAGGATGGGAGGAGAGCCAGACTGAAGGCAAAACCGAGAGGGCTGAAACCCCACAGCAAGTGGGGGGAACTTGCTAAGCAAGAGCAGGAACAGCAGGACATGGGAGGTACAGACCGTGGCGGAGACTGTCGGAGTTAGAAAATGCTTGGGGTCCCACGATGCAAGAACGCATGTTTCTGTGGTCTAGTCTAATGCTTTCCATGACAATCTCTCATGCACAGAGAGAAAAGACCTGAGATGGTGATGGGTCACTTCTGGCAGAGGGGTGGCCTCTGGAAGGTCTGCATGAGCATTGTGGTGGAGAGCCACAAACTCCATGGCATACCTCTCTTTGCAAGGTGGGTTTGTGAACTCGGGACGGTTCTGAGACTTCTTTTGACCTATAGAACGTGGTAGAAGTGCCCCTGTGCAATTTCTGAGCCTGGATCTCAGGACACCCGAAGCGTCTGCTTTCATGCTCAGAGCACTCCTGTGGCAGCCAGCTGCTGTTCCGTGGGAAGCGCAGGCCACGTCCCAGGAGAAAAGCCAAGGTATCCAGGTTGTCATTGTTTTAAGCCACTATGTTTTAAAGTGGTTTGTAACGCAGTGATGGATCACTGGAACAGAAATTGTTACTGGAAGTGGGGCGTAACTATAACAAAAATTTAAAACACGCGGTAGTGGTTCTGAGATTGCAGATGGGTGGAGACCTGCAGGCCAGTGAGGACAACATTAGCAGAGGCTGCAAAGGCATCGAAGTCACTGTGGGGGCTGGAGGACCTGGGCCGTGTACTGCCAGTGCGATCGGTGACATTTCTGCCAGTGCCAATGTGGAGAATGGGGCACCTGCCCTGTGCACTTGTGGGTTCGGCCAAGGCTAGTCCTTCAATGTCGAAAGGCCTGACTGGCTTCTCTTAGATGCTATGACGAAAGAAAGACATAGACGAAATGAGGGAAAAAACTCTTTGACTTTCAAGCAGAATTTAAAGGACTTAGGAAGCATCCAGGCCGGTCTCTCCAGACAGTAAAATATCCAGACAGTAAATTAAATCCTAGAGAAAACATCCAATCCAGGTGCTGCGAGTAAGATGTGGATTTGGGATCAAGATCAGTTCAGGGTGCAACGGAAAGGCCCTTCGCAAGCGCTCGGGAAGATTTTAAGTGCCGCCTCCAGACAAACGGGCAGCCGGGGGCCCTGGAGAATCGACCCCAGCGTGCAGCCTGGACTCACGGGCTCCCAGGTGGATGGGGCCTATTTCTAATAGATTTGTGCATGTACCTAGTGTCTGATGGAGTAGATTAAAATTTAATATTCAAAACATTCCTCCCCCACTTAAAAGAACTCTTTTAGCTTTGACCAAAAGAAAGTGCAAAATAAAAAGAGGCTTCTTAAGCAGGAGACAGGCCGAAGGAGCTGCTCAAGCTGCTCAGCCACAAACAGGGGCCGTTGCTTAGGGGCAGGGAAGGGGGACTCAGGGAAGAGTCCAGAGCGGCAGAGCCTCACTCCCAAGACCAGAGCTGGGCTCTGGTCACAAAAGAGCCCCTGCCCAGGAGCAGGGGAATTGGGGAAATAGGCCCAGCCGGATCGCAGAGTCGCTCTGGACGAGTGACTGCTGCCGCCCCTTCCATCCCGCCTTTTGAACGAGAGCGTTATGGACACCTGGTCCTGTCTCCCCTGGATATGGGGTGCTGGTGGGAACACCACTTGTATTTTTAGTTCATGAGTCTCAAGGAATCACAGTTGAGAAGCTAAACTCAAGCGATGATGCCTCATCCGCACGTGGACATGGCTCGGGTGACAAGCTCCTGGCCCCTAGCCTGGGGCTGATGTCCTAATGGGATAAAACTTACAAAGGTCTCAGGCAGTGGCCAGTGAATGTAATTTGCGTGCAGGAGGATTGTAAATATTCGTCCCCAGAGAGCAGCAGGTGGTGGCGGGTGAAATGTGGCTGCAGTGTTCCGCACATCTCCCACCGGGCTGTAGAGTCTCCTTCCTCTCCTGTTGGATTGGGAACAGCTGAGACTCGCCTGGACCAGCAGAATGCAGCAGAAGGGATGCTGCGTGATGTCCAAGGCCGGGCTTAGGAGAGCTCGGCTTCGGGTGTCTTCTTCGTGATGCCCTCTCTTGGAACCCAGATGCCCCGCCATGAGCACCCCGTCCATGTGGACAGGCACGTGGAAGAGAACCGAAGGGCTCTGACTGACGTCCCCAGCCAGCAGCCAGTGCTACCAGTCACACGAGCAAGTCACCGGGGACGTCCAGCCCAGATGAGCCTTCAGATGACCACAGCTCCAGCTGACACCTTGGGGGGACAGAAACACCATCCGGCTGAACCCCAATAACCCACTAAATCATGAGAGGCAATAAATGATTGTTTTCTATCTGAGTCTCTCAGTTTGGGGGTGGTTCGTCCTGCAGCAATAGACACTTAAGCACTTTTCTTGCCCCTTAACATTTTTACTCTGGTTAAAATTCCCTGTCGAGTTAAAACGACCTTGACCCTGCTTGCTTCCAAAGCAAACAAGACACGACCCAGCACAGCAGCTCCCCGGTCACCGAGGCAGAAGAGACATCTGAGTCTCACGTAGGAGGTGACGTCTGTCACTTCCACCCACTGCCAAAACTCGCCCCACAAATCCACCTCACTGCGAGGGGATGAAAAATGAGGGGGGCAGATGGGATGTTTGGGGAGCCCACTGTCTCTTGAGTTTTTCTACCATAGGCTTTTTAAAAATCTGTTTTAAAAAACTTTTTATTTTGAGATAATTGTATATTCACACGCAGTTACCAGAAATGATACAGAGAAATGCCATCCACACTTTGCCCAGTTTCCCCAGTGGTGACTTACGATACTATGGTACGATGTCAGACTGGTCCAGTGTCACAGCCAGGATGTTGGCCTGGACATAGCCGGGATCTGGGGCATCCCCACTGCTGCAGGGACCCCTTCCTCCCCACCCCACGCCCCCTCAGACTCCGGTGACCACCAGTCTGTTCTCCTCTTCCACAGTTTTATCACTTTGAAGATGTTCTATAAATGGGACCACACGGTTTGTAGCCTTTGAGATTGGCCTTTTCTCTCCGTGTAATTCTCCGGAGATGGCTCCAGGTTGCTGCCTGTGTCAACAGCTTGTCCCTTCGATGTCTGAGCAGTGTTTCCAGGGCTGGATGTGTCAGAGCTTAACCAGCCACCCCCGAAGGCTGTCTGGTTGTGTCCGGGTTTTGGCTGTTAGGAATAAAGTTGTTCTGAGCATGCGTGCACAGGTCGTTGGGAGAACCTGAGTTTCCATTTCTCTAGAAACATGCTCAGGGTGGAATGTAGGTGCATGTCTTGTTTTTCCAAACAGTTTTCCAGGGTGGCTGTGCCCTTTTACATTCTCCCTGGCAGTGTCTGCGCAGAGCTGTTCTTAAACCTCAGGCGACTGTGAGTGTCTGTTGGCTGGCCAAGGCCAGCCAGGGCCAAACGACCTTTAGCGGCAAACCCCAAGACCACTGGCTATGCCTGGCGGGGTGCCGTGTGTGTGTGTGTGTGTGTGTGTGTGTGTGTGTATGTGCGCATGTGTGTGCATACATTTTCATAATTTTATATTGTAAACACCTAATGGAGTATTTTCTCTTGGTAAATGATCTCTGAGTAGGGGGTGTTCCAGAAGCAGTCCCAATGTTTCTGTTCCGTTAACCATGAGAATCCACTTGAGAAAGCTCCCAGGGGAGGGAAGTGAGAGATTAAGGGGAGGGCTATTTAAACTGGGACGTAACCCTCAAGTTATTTTCTAGGTGGCCTCCCTAAATCATGTGCCTCTTTCTCTAGGACAGGAAGTTGAGATTGTTCCCATGTTCCCTGCCTCAGTGAGGGAGTGTCCTGTTTACAACTCATCCGAGATCCTGGCCCAGGCCGGGACTCACAGATAGGGGCCCTTTCATATGCCCCCTTAAATCAGTTGGTGGTTGTCTGGCATGGAGTGTTCAGAGCTGTCCTGAGGCCACATCTAGACCTGGCAGAAAACAGTGCCGTGATCAATTAGTAATGCCTGCCACGGGGAGAGTACGGGGAGAACAGTCGTACACTTAGAAATGTATTTACTCAAAGTAGACATTTTCCCACGTTTTCACATCCCTGACATCAGGCTGCATTATACAATTGACGAAACAGATAACATGTGATATTGACATTTTCTATTTGTCAGCAGGGCTGTTGTTAGGATTCAAAGGGCTTAAATTCAGGATGCCTGGACATGGGAGGGCTGTCAGTTTCCTCTGTCTGCCTCTCTCACTCTCCATCTCCCTCCTCTGCCTCTTCCTCCCTCCTCTTCTCTCCGACCCCCTCTCTCTCCCCACCCCACATCCCTCCATGTGCATCTGTGAGGTTCGACCCTCCCCTGTTCTTCCCGCCTCGGGGCACCTGTGGAAGGCAAAGGCTTCCCCCCAGACGCCCCCTGCACATCGCCTCTCTCCGGTCCAGCTCCACCCTCGCTTGCAAATTCTTTCCATGTTTTTACGCCTGAATTCTCTGGACCCTGAGTGAATCAAATGACCTTTTGAGGTTAGAGATTGCCGGCCAGCCTGGGAGTTGTCTTTGCTCTGGGCTCAGTGCTAAGCCCTGAGCCAGTCAGCGTGACCAGCGTAAGGAGGTGGCTGAGTGGGTGGGGACGTGGGCTCAAGCACAGTAGCCCTGGGAAGCAGGAAACAGGGCGTGTGCTATGGACTGAACGTTTGTACCCCCAAAATGCATAGAGCTGGGGAGATCCTAATCCCCACCGTGACGGTGTTGGGCGGGATGAGATCACAGGGTGGAGCCCCCTGGTTGGGATCAGTGCCCCGATAAGAAGAGGCTTGAGAGGGATGACTCTTCTCTCTGCCTCATGGGGGCACAGCAAGGAGGCGGCTCTCAGAGAACAGGATGAGGCCCCCCGAGAGCCGACGTGCTGGCGCCCTGAGCTCAGAATTCCCTCCAGGATTCTGAGCAATGAAATCTGTTGTCAGAGCCACGTAGTCTGTGCTGTGGTTACAGCAGCCCGACCTGAGACCGCGTAAGAGCAGGCGCACGCGCATCCACGCCTTTACCTCCGTGGGGATCTGCCTCCCGCCCCTCCCCCTCCTCTCCCCACCTCCCTTCCTCAGATCCCGTGTGCGGAGACCCTGGCCGCACCGCGCCAGGCCCATCTCACGTTGGCTTGTTTATTCCCTTTCACACTCCATCCCTCTCTCCACTGATAGTCATTCTAATGTAGTCACTGTACACACTTTTGTTTGTAGATTCAGCTAAAAGGCCTGGGGTCTGGGATTCCTGCATCCAAATCTCAGATCTGCGTGATTAGCTGCGTGACTCGGAGTCTCAGTTTACGTGATAGCGGCCCTTACCTGGGAGCGTGGCGTGGCGAGTGAAAGGCGGCGCAAAGTTCAGCTCAGCTCCCGGCTCCCCGCACGCGGCGAGCACAGAGACAGGTGGGTCAGATGCCGAAGGCATTCGTGCAAAAGGTGGGCTTGGTTTTGCAGACGTGGATGTTTAGGTTATTTAAGTGGTATCCAGTCCCATATCTTGTTCTGGTATTTGTTTCATGTTCGAATATATGAATTGTCATGAATTTTTCCTGGCATTAACTATTCTTTACGAAAATGCTTCTTAATAGCCATGATCTTGCTGTTCATTATTTGTCATTTATCAATTTAACAATCCATATTTGTTGAGCATCTTGGTTGCTCCCAATGCTTTGCTATAAAGATAATGCTTCATTTGGCATCCACATACGTACCTACACACATCTGTGCAAACGCTCCAGATGTCCCCTAGACGACATTACTGGACGTGAACTCGCATTGTCGAGGTCTCTGGCTATGTATTGCCAGCTTGCCCTCCTGGCTGGTGGCACTAGTTTATGCTCCTTGAAGCCAAATGTAAGTTGCATGTTTCCTCTTCCTCCGGTACCCTGCGCAACTGTGTGCATTTTCATTTTGAAATATAAAATCTTTGGCCCTGAGACCCTGACTCTCCATCTCAGCCCCATTGGAGGCAGGGTTAGTCTCCTCCAGAAAAGCGAACATGAGCATCGGGTGACAACACAGACAAGAAAGAAGGGTGTTAGGTCCCGGTGTCCCGGGGCATCTCTGCTGGGCATAGTAGACATGAGCTGGAGCGGCGGGGGCCGGGGGGGGGGTGGGGGTACGAGGCGGGCTCTGCCCGGCATTCCTGGAAGCGAGCTGCCTCCCGGTTACACATGGAGTTCGTTTTGATTGTAAGTAGGGGTTTGCCTTCCGTAGTGGTCGGCCGGGTAATGATGTGGTGGCGGGCGGCAAGCCTGGCCCCGGGAACCTGGGCTGCGCATTCCGGGTTCAGAGGCAATGCTCGGCTGTTTGAGTTTCATCTCATCATTTGATTGTATTCGTTGAGCTGGGAATGTGGGGGAACTAACTCTTTGATTTTTCTTTTAAATTTGGGAGTGTGGCCAGAGAACAGGCAGTGGCCATTATTCCCCCTGGATAAGGATCCCTCGGCCATGCGTGAGTCGGAGTTTGCTGCAGGGTTTTGCAGGGAAGAGGCAGAGTGTCTGGGGGGCTTGCCTGGGATGCACCAGAAAGCTCAGAAGCTCACATAATGTGCGGTTCCCGCACAAGAGCTGAGGAGGCAGCTCCTCCCCACACGGCCGCTGAGGAGTGGGGAAGTGGCAGGTGGTACCTGGCTTGAACTGTGCCAGTCAGGAAAGCTGTCGGCTGCGGGGAACTCATTCAGGACCGACAGGGTAAACACGGGGGCGACTTTTCCCATGGGACGGGAAGGCTGGAGGCAGCAGCTAAGTGGCATCAATGCTCTGAGGTGGCATCTTGGTAATTTTCTCAAAACTCTACCCTAACATGTTGCAGATCTAAACACCCCGTTTTCACACTCACTCTCCCCTCCTCAATCCCTTTCTAACAAACATCCTCGTTTCATTGATTAAAAATGCCACCGTGTCTGCCGCAGAGAGATATGTGACAACCTCAGGGTGGAGTCTTTGGGTTCAAGTTGCGGGTTACCGAAGTTTCCGTGAACCTCCAGTGAAGTCCCCACTGTGGATCTCACTGCTTGTCCTGCCTCATGGCAGGATGTCAGGAAGTCGAGGGAGGTAGCACCGATCCCATCTCCTAATTTCTCATCTTGCTTCCAGCCACCGATGATTAATGGATAGGCAACCTGCAGTAGTGGACGTGCTCAGCCTGGGAGGCTCAGGTCAGGGTTCAAGTCTCAGACCCACCACTTTAAGCCTGTGTGACCTTGCGCACGTCCAAGCATGCCTCTGCGTCCGGCTGCCTATCTAGGGGGTGGCAATGGAACACACAATACAGAGTTGTGCGGATCAGAGAGAAAGTGCGAAATGTCCTCAGCACCGTTCCTGGCTCAGCAGGGCTTCATACACGGTCACCTCTTATTGTGACTCCCACCAAAGGAGGGCAGGGGGCAGACAAGCTGGTCGCTCTTCCCTGAGGAAATGTACAAAAAAACAAAAGTGATGGAACTTATCTTAGCCTTTGCCTCTGATCTGGATAATGAAAGCGGGTTTCGCACACGAGTGTGTGTGCTGTGGGTTTCTAGGACTGGTTTCCACTCAAGTCAGATGTTCGGGAATAAGCCACATCAGCGCCCATCACGCAGATGTAAAAGCCACATTCTGGGCATCGCGGGAAATTGTAGTGGTTGAGATCTTTAATCTGTGAAAGGAGTTTTCTTATCTGCCATCTGCCTGACGATGAACAGATGTGTTAGCATGCCGGCCACTAAAGGTGCAGCCTCCTCAACAGTGACTGCCAACCCACTGCAAATTCTGCCTTCTCGTCGCAGGAGGAGCAAAGTAGGGACTTGGCACCACGGAGAGACCACCAGATGCCGCAGCCTTCCTGAGTGCGGAAACCACTGCACCCAGCATCCTGGGGTAGTCAAGGCAACCACTCCAGCTGTCCGCCATGGAATGCTCTTATGGAATGAACTTCTGAGACAACTGCAGGGTCACCAGCAGTGGTGGGAAGTCAATGGATATATGGGGAAGGGCCGGTTTTAGAAAGAAAGCCACATCCGAGCATCTGGGTTCAATCTGATGAAGAGCTGGCAGCGGAAAGACTCTTAGATTCCTCCTAGTTCAAACTTCTTATGTGACAGGTGACTACAACCTAGAAAGGAGAGGTGAATTGCCTAAGGTCATGACGCAAGTTGGTGGCAGTGCCATTCAGTCCATCCGCCCATCTATTCATCCATCCATCGCAGACCCGCATAGAACATCTCTGATGTGCCCGGTGCTGTGCGAGGTGAGAGCATGGGGCGCCCACAAGCAGGTCTGATCCCCGTCCTCAGAGCCCGCGTGTCGCAGCAGAGGAGGTGGAGTACAGCTGATCACACACCTGATTCTAGCCGGGAGCATTGCTTGGAGGAAAAATTCAAGGTACAAAGAGAGCTGGGGTATGTGGAAGGAGCCCTGGGAGCTAATCTTTGCACTGACACCAGAAGGATGAGTAGGACCAGCCAGGCAAGGGAAAGAATGGATATAAGGGGCATGTGTCAGGCAGGCAGAAGATGCCCCCTCTCAACGAAGGCAGGTTAAATGTTGAACAAGGGGAGGAAGACCAGAGATGCCGGGGAGGCTGGCAGCATGGAGCCGGGATGTGTAACTCCCAGGCTGGGTGCTGTCCCATTGTATTCCTTGGGTCGCATCTCATGGCACCTTAAGGAACCAGTCTCTCCTCTGATTCTCATGTGTGGGCAGGATTGGTGACAACAAATACTTAGTTGATCTGCTCCAGAGTAAGTCCATTCCAACTGGACTGGGGTTTAGGGGGATGGGGAGAAGACTGTATGGTCTATAAATAGTAAAATACTAACTAATGTAGCATACGTAATAAAGACAGTCATTACCTCCCGTAATAAGAAGTCTGGAGTTCAGCACCCCATGATGGAATTGTTTCCCGGTGATGTCAGGACTCTGGGCGGCATCTTGGCAGTTCTCTCGAGCTTTCTGGCACAGTCTCACGGTGACAGATGTTTCTTTAGGCATCACGCCCTCCTACAACTGCCTCCAAAGGCAGGTAAATGGTGGAGTGAACTTTCTCCAAAACTCTTTCAGGAGTCTATAGCAACCTGTCCTTTATGGCTCATTGGTGCACACTGGGCCACACACTCACTGCTAGCTACAAGAGAGTTTGGAAAGTGATTATCTGAGAGGCAAGGAAGAGGGATCTGCAAATGGCCACTGAGCCACCAACACTGTCTGCCACAGACCTCTAGCGGTCATGGCAGTAAACCCACCAAAAAAGACGAGTCCCTTTCCATTCCCAATAATGCATTCTTGGGATTATTGTCAGCCTATTTCTGTAGTTCATGTTTGTTAATATTTTAATGCGTGATGTGGTACAGAAAAAGCATTTGGCAAAATCCAACACTTGGCCATTAAGAACTAGAAGGGAAATTTCTCAGCTTGGTTAAGAGCAACTGAATAGTCATACGAAAAAAAAGAACCCTGACCCCTACCTCACACTATGTACAAACATTAAAAAGTATCAAGGATCTAAATGTAAGAGCTAAAGCTATGAAACTTCTAGAAGAAGACACAGGAAGTATATCTTCACAAAACTGGGGCAGGCAAAGATTTCTTAGAACTAACAGAAAGAACCCTAATTAGAAAAGAAAATTTGATAAATTGAAATTCACCAAAATTAAGAAGTTTGCTGCTTAAAAAATACTGTTAAAAATGAAAAAACAAGCAGTAGACTGCAAGAAATATTTACAGTACATATATCTGGGAAGTGGATTGTATCCAAAATGTATAAAGAACTCTTACAACTCAGTTATTAGGAAGACAACCAACCCAATTTTACAAATGGTCACTACTTCTAGACAGACCCTTTATTTAGAAGAGGTCTGAGTGTCTAACAGGCACACAATCGGTGCTCAGTGTCATCAGTCATCAGGAAATGCAAGTTCAAACTACGTATAGGAACACTACCCGCCTGCCAGAATGAATAAAATTAAGACTAAAACTAGCAAGTGTTGGAGAGCAAAACCTGGCAGAGTTCATAGGAGAAAGAGTAAGATCCATAATTACGGGTGGAGATTCCAATACTCCTGTCTCAATGAGCGATCAGACAAGTGGACAAAAACAATCACAGCAGATATGGAAGATGTAAACAGCACTTGAAACCAACGGGATCTAACTGGTATTTATAGAACACACCACCCAAAAAGAGCAGAACACGCATTTTTTTGTGTGTGCACATGGAAAATTAACTCGGGCACTCATATTTTAGACCACTATGGCCCGTGTCCTGTTTTTTGTGCAGAACATGATCTAAAAGTAGTTTTTATACTTTTAAAAGGTTGCAAAAAATGCAACATAACAAAGAAGAATATGCAACAAAGACACTATGCAGCCTGCAAAGCCTAAATGTTTCCTACCTGGCCCTTTGCAGAAAAAACCTTCCCTCCCCTGTTGCAGGTGAGAAAACAGCCTCAATAAATTCTGAAAGAATGAATATGAAAGCATATTCTCTGACCACAGTGAAATTAAACTAGAAACTATTAACGTAAAAGCATATTAAAAAATCCCCAAATATCTGGAAATAAAACAGACCAATGGAATAAACCAGAGTCCAGCAGTAGACGTGTGCCTATACAGGGGCTTATTACACAGTAAAGTGGGTGTCCCCACACCTTGAGAGAAGGATCATCTGCTCGATAGTGCTGGCACAATGGGAAAAAATGAAAAAGAAACTATGCAAACGTTAGGAGTAAATTTAGAAGAATATGTTTGCAACTTTGAGGATAGAGAAAACTTTTTTAAAATTATGCATGCAAAAGCAAAAAAGGACATAAATGACAAATTTGACTATGTAAAAACCTATACAATAATTAACACCATAAACAAAGTAAAAACACAAGTGGCCCATTGGGAAAAAATACTTGTAAATTATAAAACACAGAAATGACTAATATTCAAAGTATTTAGAGCCCTCTTAAAAATTGGATTTAAAAAGATGTAGGCACACACAGAAATATACAAATAAAAAATGCTCAAGGGGTAAGAAGAAGTAACTCTCTGAAAATGGAATATAAATGCCCAATGTGAAAAGATGTTCAAACCCATTAGCAAATATAAAATGTCCATTAAAATAGCAAGATATTGTTTTTCTTTCATAACATTAGCAATATCTTTCAGATTGATCCCAGGCAGCTTTGGGGAGAGGATGGAGAGCAAGGTGGTCTCCCTGGTGGTCCATAAATGGGTGTATCATCTTTGGAAGCAATTTAACAGGATCTACTCTAATTGAAAGCCCATAAACCCTTCAATGCAGTGATTACACTTTTAAAGATCAATTTTGGAAAAGAAAAATCCACATGTGCACAAAGAGGTCGGTCTGAGGATGTTCACTGAAAACATTTGTATGATAGTAAAACACAGGAAATGCTGAAATGACCATCAGGATGAAAATGGTCAAACTATGGTGTCTCCACACTGAAAACTGAGCATTCGTTTAAAAATATAAGGTTCTTAAGTATTGTGGACATGGAAAGATCTCTGACATTGTTGGGAGAAAAAATGAGTTTCTGAATAATGTGTTTACTGTTATGCCATTTATCTTTAAGAACAACACAAGGTACAAATATTACATGCGTATAAATTTATATTAAATATGTGTGTGAATTCATAGACAAAGGTCTTGAAGGATACATAACAAACTGCCTGATAGTTTTCTCTTGGTGTAGCTTGTAGGTGGTTCTCATTGTTTCTTTGTGTTTTGTCTATCTTCCAACATAGAGATAACTTTTGAAATTTTTAAAAAAGTTAAAAATCAGCACGTGGAGTGAGAATGATTTTTCCAGCATGTTTATCCGCTCTGCAAGGGAAAGCAGTCTTTCTGCCGTCACAGGCTGGCAAGTTAAACATGTTTTTCACTTTCCAAAGCCATGTGCATTTATAATTTCATTTTATCCTCATAAACCAGTCTTGAGCTAAGGGAGATAATCGGCCTTCTTATGAGGGTGCCTGAGACGTTGTAGGCACTTTTATTTTATTCTTGACTCTAATTCTAGGAGAGAAGAGTTGGCCTTTTCACCTTTCATCTGATACTTCCCTCTTGTACTCCTGAACACCACGTCTCCCAGGAGCGGTCTCGTCCCAGTCCCTCCTGAGTCCGAGGCCCCTTAGCAATGAGGTCCCCGGGGAGAGGGAAGACCCTCGCCAAGGTCCCGGAAGTGAGCAAGTCACCAGGCTCCCGCCCGATCAGGCTCCCCGACGCTGCCCTCCTGCTCTTTGGAGCTCTTTGCAAACTCCACCGAGCTTGGGTGCTTAAATCCCAATTTGCGACAAAGCTTGTAAAACCACACTAAATGGGAAGTCTTCACTCTTCTAAGCATATTGAGGATGTATGGGGTAGGGGAGAGGATGGCTGGAGGGATTTCCCAAGAGGAGCAAGGTGGGGAAGAAGACAGGGATTTGGGGCATCCCCTGCCTGGTCTGCACCTTGAAGGGTGTCTGGGGAAAGTGCCTCCTAAGCGCAGAGTTGTAGCCAAACATCACTTCCTTTTCTCAACAAAGCCACCCTGGAGCCCTAAGAATCCTGGCTCTGGTGTCCTAAAGTAGGCTGGTCAAACCCTGGGTCATAAAGCACCGCTGAATAGTGATTGATTTAGACATTGGCAACCGATATAAAAAAATAAATTCAGAAAAATGAGATAGACTAGCCCAGTGCTCTCAAACGCCAGTGTACGTCATTGCGCTGCCCGGGGATGCTGTTAAAACGCAGATCGAGGTTGTGCAGGTCAGCGGCGGGGCCTTGGAGTCGACATTTGCCGCTGTCAGACAGTGCTGGTGTGCTGGTCCGAGGACCACACTTGGAATAACGAAGGACGAGAAGTCTAGACTGGAGTGGGACAAAACCTGTCAGACTGCAAGTGCAGCGCGTGGCGGAGGATGACATCTATTTCTGAACAATCGCTTCAAGTAGCTGTGTGCATGTGTGTGCACCGTGTCGAGACATGCATGCCTGTCATAGAACGGGGCCTAAGAAAGGGAGAGACCCTGCGCTAGAACTGGATCTAGGACGCGAGTCAAAGGAAACTCCACTCAGGTGGCATCTGGCTATGGATCATGTTGACTGTATTTTAAACACGAAAATGTCACTGCAAGGAACACACTCCTTATCTGGTCCCACGCCGCTTCCATTACAAAAATTTGAACTTGCGCCATTTCCTGGTGAGGGCTTACACAGAGGGGTGAGAAGGGCATATCTATTTTGGATTCTCCTTTCAAAACCTCCCAATATCGCTGAGATCAACTGGCACAGACGGAGCGCCAGGGAGTTTCTTTCACACAAACGGCAAAGCACGTCTATCAATGAAGCCCACGCGCACCGGGGCGGAAGAGTCCGCCAATAGCCGCTCCATCAACTTTGGCAGATGTGTACATTACGCCTTTTGATCTCGAAGGATGCTGTATTTAGATGACATAATATGCTTTGGGTTATCTTTCTCTAAGGTAGAAGGGACATAAGCAGATATCCACTTTTGCAAGATAAAATTAGCACCTCTTTGCTGGGAGATAAACATTTTCAGCAGGAAAGCCCTGATTAAAGTACAAAGCAGTGGAGGGGTACGAGGCTGCACCCCTTTGAGCAAAATTCCTATTTATAATAAAAGGAAATAGCATTAGTATGACATAGGGCAATGAGGAGAAGCCACTGACCACGGCCTAAAAGAAATGGCTTTGTTATTGCGGCTGTTCTGGAAAGTTCCACTACAATTTGGTTCCACAGAGGCCCAAAGTGGGGTATAGGGGAGGAAAGGCGACAAGGGAGGTGATGGTGGAACCCTAGCTCAGAGCACAGTGCTCCACTGGTCCAGAGCCTTCCTGCTCCCACATTCCAGGGTCGCTGTGAACAGTTGTGTGGTTTGCTGACTGCACCAGGGAGCTTGGCCAGGGCCAGGGGTGGGTGGGGAGTGGGTCAACTCCCCCAGCTACTCACCCTGGTGTGGGGCTGGGTCTGCCCAGAGGGGCGCCATGTTGGTTATTCTCTCGAAGGCGCTATGCGCGCTTGCCATGGCGGCCTCTGTCCCTCCAAGATATTTCCTGACTATCCCCTCCCCGTGCTGTGTCCACAGAGACCCCTGCCCCCGGAACGCCTTTCCCTCTCCACACTTGCCACTTCGGTAGCTGGCCGTGGGGCAGTGAACCAGAAACGTCCTGGGTCCTGCTTGCGGCTGGGAAAACCACCCAGCGGCGCACACTGCCCAGACCTCACCTTCTCCACTGGGCCGCTGGCTTCCAAATCCCAAATGCGTCGTGCCAGGAAGCTTCCTAGCGCTGTGTGTGTTTGCTGGGACCTGCCGAAATTCCCAGCAGACCTGTAGCCACTCACTTGCCCTTTTCTGTAGGAGGCGTATGGTAGGGACCTCTCCCTGTGTATGTGAATCTTGAATAAAAACCAGAGTCTGAGGTGAGAGTCTGAAGACGGAATTCCCAACCCTAACATGACTCCAGCTGAGACCCTGGGCCAGTCCCTGACCCTCTGCAAACTTCGGGTCAGTAATGGCAAATTCATGCTTGTCCCACCGTCCTCCTGGCAGACCCACTAGTTCATCTTCCTGCTCCCTCCTGCCCAGCCTTTCGAAGCCTCTAAATCACTTGTTCTCCTCCCCAGCTGCATGTTGGGCTCACCTGGGACCTCTGAAGAAATCCGGTATCTGGGCCCGACTCTCAAAGATTCCGGTTCAATTAGCCTGGGGTGCGACTGACGTGCGGGATTTTCAAAGAAGTCCCCCCCTGGTGGTTCTAAAGCATTAGTAAAAGTTAAGGACTGTTGCTTCAAACCCTTCCCAAACAAGGCTTCAGAAAGCCGCTACCACCAGATGAAACCGGTGGTGATTCTGTTCTAAGCCCTGGCCCAGAGACTTTGGCCTCCCTGGTGCTGGTTAATGATGAACAATCTCAACCCCAGCCAGACCTGCTGGGTCCGACTCTGCACTTTGGCCAGAGCCCCGGGGGTTCCCGTGCACGCCGCGTGGGAGGGTCCAGACTGGATGCATCCCAAGGTGCCTCGCAGCCCCCAGGGTCTGTGATCGGGCTGCACAAACCCCTCCGCCACTAACACACGTGTGCTTTTAGAGATGACATGGTTCAGGGACCATCTGTTCTCATGTTGGTGTGGCAACTCATGTCTTTCCCCTTTCTCTGTTTTTTTGTTTCATTCTTAATTAGCAGAAATGTTTTCACCATATTCCCTGTAAATAATTCCCTTGTACTGATCTCATCCTTAAAGCTATTTCCCCCTAAGAACTTGTGACAATTACAAAACAGAAGTCTTCCTCATGAAGTCCACTTCCAGTAAAAGTTCACGCAGGTTCTTCCAATTCAGAGGCAGAGAGTCGTGGGGTCATTTCCACTGAACTTTGACCTATGGGAAGCTGCCTGGGTGCAGGTGCTTTATGTCCCCTGGGGGGCTCCTTAATAAGCAACATTAAAATCTATCAAGGATCATCAGATGCTGATAGCTTTTGACTCGGTTTTTATCATTACCGGAAATCTATCCCGAAGAAATAAGCTAAAATATGACAAAAAGCTTTGCGGGCGAAATATTCCTGCGATGGGGATAAACCGAAACAACGCAAACTCCCCCAAACAGGGAGGAATGTGGCTCCACGTGAGAAGACTGTCCGCCACATTGAAGTACTTGTAGGGAGGTGTGGAGCATAAACCCGTGTCTGTGATTCTGACTACATGTATATATTATTAACACACAGAAAGGCAGTCACAGAGAAAGGAAGACAAAATGTAAGACATTAATAACAGATGTATCACAGAAAAGAGCAAAAACCACCCACAATCCTACTCCCCTATTTTTCAAGTTTTTATATTTGCAAAATGTTGATATCATTTTAATTATGAGTGCGTAGGTACGTTAATTGTAAGAATATCCTAGTGCCACCAAGAACAGCATGTTTGTTTATACTAAGGTGATTTTTCAGTGGTTTAGGATTTTATTTAGCGATTAAAGTAAGAAGGCAGGAAGAAAACTTGCAGATCATCCTGTTTCCTGATGGTAGAATTTGCCGGACTGCGTCTCCTGACTTTTTTTCTAGCTTTTCTTACTATGCAGTGGCCATCCTATTTTAAAAAGTGAATTAATACTCTCAACACAATCAGGTATTTTCCTTTTACTTCCTGAGTTTAACAGCCATATAATGATTCACATTTGCTGAGAATTGCAGACCAGCACTTTGCCCATCTCTGCCTTCCTTTAATGGACAGGGAAACTGGGACCCAGAGAGGGCTAGCTACTTGCTTGAACAAGCACAGCTCGTTGCAGGCAGAAGTGGGATTTGAACCAGGTCTGCCAGGCGCCAGATCTCAAGTCCCCAGCGACAGGGCAGGCTCTGTCTGTGAGGAAGGCCCAAGGCCTCTAGTGGAGCCGGCTGCGGCCTCAGGACGCAGGGCTGTTTATTGTTTCTGCGGCTCATTGTGCAACCGTCAACACAATGTTTGAAGGGCAAGGGCGGGTGGGGCTTTGAAGAGAGTGGCTCCCCAAGGGGCTTGCCGTCCAAACAGTCGCAACAGAAACCAGAGGACGGCCAGGGTGGCCGGAAGGCTGGTGGTGGGTGGCCGGGGAGCTGGCCAGGTCTCCTGCGCCGTCACTGTGACGACGTCGTGTTTCGGGCCCCAGACTCTCATGGCGAGGCCAGGGGCCGACTGTGGGGCCTCACATGTTCCCTCCCCAGGAGGGCTGCTTCATGGGGCGCTGTGCTTACCCTCCCCACGGGCGCCTGCTGCTGGCTGGACGCAGGTCAGCCCAGCCGAGCCCTGGCTGCTGGGAGGCCACACGGCACTGCCTTCAATAGCTTTGCTACTCAAGTGATTAAGAATGTGGCCAGAGTTCCCAGACGAATTCTTGAAGCAACGTTTGCAGTGACAGGGAAGAGGACTTGGGCAGGCAGGCTGACATCCCAGCCCTCCTGCACCGCACCTGGTGTCTGGCGGGCACTTCTGATGGGACATGCACTCTTCACGCCCTATTTTATGCAATCCCTGGCGAAGCTCCGTGAGGTGGGGACCGTGGCTACCCCATGTGACAGATGAGCAAACTAAGGCTCAGAACCGTTTAGTAACCCGGCCCGGTGGTGGGTTAGAGTTTGGCCCCAGGCAGTGAGATCCGAGCTTTACCTGCCCAGTGACCTCCCATTATCACAGCCCTGTGCGGGCAGCCTGGCTTTTGCTCCTGACTCGGTCACTCTGTCACCCTCCAGCAGTCTGGTCTCCAGCCAGGGACTGGCCTCTCTTTGCCTTGTCCACAAAATGGAGGTAACAATAGTCCCAGCCTCCTGGGGTTGCTGTGGGGGTCACATGAGCTTTTCCAACTAGGATGATGAAACAATATAAACTGTAGGAGCATAAAACTGCTGACCTCCGGCAGCACCTCCGTAAAGGCTGTCCCCAATACGGTTATTAGTGCTCACCGTCGAGCATCCTGCACGTTCTCCCCGTGGGAGCTGTAGTTAATCGTCTGTTCTCTTCCTACGCTCTGGTGTTAAACGTAGATAACGTGTCTAGTCACTGAGAAAATCGGAGGCCAATCTAGTGTTTCAAGTGTGTCTCTACAGGAATCTCTGGGCCAGTGTGTTTTTATTTCAAATTTTCGTACTGCCTTTAGATGCCCTTCCTACCTGGGTGTTGCACCTGGAGCCGTATTCTCTCTGTCAATAATCGTGTAACCAACATAAGATACAACAGATTAAATAGCCTTGCAGTTGACACGAAGCGGGATCTCTTTTATAAGTGCTGGGATTCGGTGCCAGAACTGGGGGAAGAAACTTAGTGCCGCGTGGTGGTCCTCTTGTTATAAAAGAAAAGGAAATTGCCTTTCACTTAGGCCGAAGCAATTTTCTGACAAGGAAGGGGAGGGAGCAGCTTAATAATAAGTTACTTTTTAAAGACCGTATTTGCTTAGAAGCTGTTGCCTTCAAGTTGTGGCTTCAGAAAAAAAGAAATTAAGCTTGCGTTTTGCTGAGTTTAAGCTGTCATCAGCGGGTTCCGACAGGTCCTGGGGAGAAGTGGGTTTTGCATTTGTCCCATGACCTCTGTGTTCCCCAACAGGGGCTGCCACCCATGGTGGGAGGCTCAGGGCCAACGGCGGGAGCCCAGACGTCCAGAGGACCGTGCCTGCCCCTCTCTACTGGGCTTTCTCGTGATCCCGTGGTCACACGTCAGAGCGCCGAGGAGAGGGAGCTGAGCCCACACGTGTGGGCGTGGGATGTGTGGGAGTCCCCGGCTTTGCTAATTGGGGTTCTCGCCTCACCTCGGTTAGGTTCTGCTCTGTGTCGGCGCAGAAGAGATGAGAGGAAGCGGGGGTCTTCTGACCAAGCCCACCTCCCAGGGGCGAGCGTGGTCATTCCCAGCATCTGGCGTGAGCGACAGTCATGATCTGCTTGGGGGCGGGATCCCTTCCTCAGAAAACGTGGACGTGGTGTCACCAGAAAGGCTCGAGAGGATTCTAAGCCCCTCTGAAATGCAGCTTTGGGTGTCGCCTTGAGCTGGGTGACGCTGCTTCTCTGCCGGGAAGGGTTTTCCTCCCTTTAGCAGAATTATGAAAGTTCTGGGCAGCCGGTGACTCCACAACCGCAATCATCTTCAGAAAACAAAAGCAGCATCAGTTTATAAGGGCTAATGAAAGTTTTCGTGGCATGCTTGGAAATTATAAAAATCAAATCAAACAAGGTAAAATTGTGTCCTCCTGTGGACTTGGAAAAACAAATAGTGATGCACCTATATTTGCTTTTTATACGGAAATAATATTGAAAAAAGGCCACCCAATGATTTGTAAATTAAAACAAGGAGAAGCTTATTTAAAATTTTTAAAGCCCCCACATATCTAATAGTCCAAACCAAAAATAATGTGTAGCTCTGATAAGGGATTTTTTTTTGTCCTATCTAAATATAAAAAAGTATTATATGTTATATTGACATTCAGGCTAAATCTTTCCCTTATAAGGGGTTTGACATAAATAGCTTTTATTATGTAATTTTTAAATAGAAGGAATACACGTATTTCTTAAAGATCCCAGCTGCCATTGTTATCATTGGAGACATAAAATTGAAATCCCGACTTCCAATATCAAATTTTAGCACAAGTCCTATAAAACGTATCTTGTCAGAATGTGCCAGAACCGCTAAGCTCTTTTCGGCTCAACAAATTGCAGCTGGTGCTTTGTCCTTAAGGGCTGAGAATCAACTTGCTGTGTCCTGCGGGTTTAGGAAGCAAATTGGTCACAGTTCTCACCCCGCGGCAGGGCTGGCCGGGGAAAGCATGGGTTTAGATTAGCCGTGGCCTAGGCCATCAACGGGGTGACCCAAGCCTGCAGGCCGCGTCCAAGGCCTGGAGATAGGACCAGCCATCAAGAATGTGAGGAATGTTTTTCTTCGGACTCTATCGAGGCACACAGACCGTGGGGATTCTGTCTGCAGTGACAGCCTTAACATTTGCCAGAGCCCTGGACGGCTGCAGACATGGCGTTGCCCACCCTGGAAGTGAGAAGGTAACGTTTATTTTTGTATTTTTTTCTCTCTCTCCCATATACAGACTGTAGAAAGACCACCAAGCGTGGACCATTTTTTTTCCACCATGATGTACAATTCACATTTGTTAATCAAAAAAAAGTGCCCGAGGTCATCCACCTAGACTTTTTTTTTTTTCTTCTTAAACAGGAAACGGGTTTCAGATGTTTATATGTTGAAAAGTAAGGCTACTAATCTGTTTAGCCATTTACCAGGTCCTGGCGAACGCTCGCGTACCTTTTAATGTTCAGACCTCATAGAACGACATTAATTTTTATCCCCCTTGTTACTTAGAATTAAAAAAAAAAATCTTTCAATAGTCACCTGCTTTTTTGGGACAGCTCGAGTGAAGTTAAGATAAATGAATCCGGCGGTTTAGACACACTGTGCTCCCGGCTGCACGGTGCCCTGTAACGCGCTTGAGCGTTCGGCGCTCTTCGGCAATGCTTTGAAACCGAGTGTGTCACACGTGTTTTCGTGCGTCTGTGCCCGCAAGTGGCTGTTCATGGAAGCATCCTATTTAGATTGAGAATAGAGATTCACAAATGCACATAGTCGATACATGTATAGAAAGGGCAAAAATTGTTCTTTTACATACTGGATTTTCTTTGGATCGGCGTGATGGCCCGAGTGGTTCTTCTCAAATTAGGTTGTGCGAGGCAGCAGAGAACAACCTCATGATCACCTGGAAGGGCTTCAACCTGATGCTTGGAAATAAAAGTTTTTGTTTTATTGCTCGAGTTTTTTTCCTTGCCCCAGGGCTGATAATTTTAAACAGTTGCTGGTGGTGAAAACGTTTCCCTGTTTAGTGGCAAATCAATGCTATTTTTTTCTGCGTCGGGAAGGTTTATATATTTATTACAGTCCAGGGAGAAAGGAATACGAATGGGAAGTTTGAATGCTTAAGTGAATTTTTTGATATATGAACCATTGGCTTAAAATATTATTTTAAATACAGAATTCAAAGCAGAAGGAATGATATTACTTGCTAAAACTGGCAGATAACTTGCCTGCGTTTGACCGAGTGCTTTATGTCTGCAGATCTTACAAGGAAGCAAAGAACTGTTCTTGGAGAATTTCATCAAGGAGAGAAAACCAGCTAAATTGAAATGAGCTCTTAAAATCAGCCCAGTATTTTCTAGATCACTAAAAAAGTTTTTTTTTTTGTAAAAATGAAAACACAAAGAATCTTTTAAAAAGTTTTCCTGTAAACATCCTTCCCATACCTCCAATTAGATATATATATATATACACACACACATTTCTACGAGGCAAAAATACATTTGTTTTCTTTTTCATCAGAGTATCAGAAGTCTCTGAAGAAAAGATTAGCACAAGTGTAGAAATGGATGTATAATAAATGTCCAAACTCCTTTAAAAATGGGAGTGATGGATATAATCAAACAAATTTTAAAATGTATTTTTTTAACAAGCAAAAATGCCATTTTTGATTTCTTGGGGTGCGTTTTGGTTCAGCAATCAGAGTATGCAAGGCTGCCCAGCTCAGCGTAGGTGTCAGGGACCCAGTGACGAAGCACTAACACTGGCACCTGCGTTGAAATGTGAGTGAAAGTAACAGAAAGCGGTTGAGAAGGCAGCTCCTGAAAAAATGAATCTCTTGAGATGTCAGCACCTGGCAGAGCAGATGCGGGGGGTGGTAGGAAGAGGGACAAGCCAGCATCACCCTGGGCTCTAAAACGTGTCTGTGCCTCCTGGGACTCTGATTTTCCACTAAGAACAGAAACCTCTTACCAGGACCCTTTTGAAAGCCCCGGGGTGTCAAGCAGCAGAAGGGAAGCCTGGCTTCGGATCTGCACAGCCACCAAAAGGCGGAAGAGCAGAGACAACAGAAGAAATTCGTTTGATGCGAGGTCACAGGAACAGGGCAATTCAACAATAGTGCGTCTCCCCCACGGGGCAGGCGCTGGGGACTTGGCCAAGCAACGCGGCTGCTTAAGCCTCCTTCGTGAAAATCACAGGAGAGGAACCTGCTTTGGGCCAGTACTTTTTAAAAAAAAAATGTCTTTTTGGCCCCTAGACCATTATGAATAGAAAAATACCGAAGTCTGCAAATCCACGGCAATCGCCGTGTCGGCTCTGAGCCGAGATGTTTCCCAAATGAACACCTGCACGGTGTAAATCACCCCGGCGGTAAACACTTCAGGCCAGGACGCAGGCTGCAGGCAGGGCGGGGTGGCACCCTCCCCTGGGGCCAGGACCCATAAACCAGGCACCGGCCCTGCGCTAATAAATGCTCCTTTCACTGAAAAGACCCCTCCTCCTGTCTGGGAGCAGAGTCCCTTGATAGAGGTTGCTCAGATAACGGAGCAGTTCCCCGCACCCTAGCCATTGGCCGACCTACCCTGAGCTGCTATCGGGAGTGGAGCTGTCAGACGTTTATGTTGTTATGAATGGCTTTATGACACCTCGGAGGGGCACCGGGGCTCCAGGCTTCAAGGTGGCTATTTTTTGAAGGCGGCATGGGAAGATAAAACTCGAGGTTTGTTTTTTTAAATATTGTGCCAGTAAAATCAGAACAATAGTAATAATGGGAACCGAAAGATCCACACGAAATGTTCCCGAAGTCAGGAGAAATCAAAGCAGATTCCCTCCTTTCAAACATATTGAATTAAAGTATGAAAATGATTCTCCCTCCCCAGGCTGACTTCTTAAAATCCTTGAGTCCCAGTGGTCGGTCTCTTAGCGGGCACAACTGTTACAAAAACCCCCAAATGGGTGAAAAGCTGCGGGAAGACGGCAGAGCATATGTAAAAAGGATCACCTCTTCGGGAATTTCTTTACATGCTAGGGTTCTACTTTAAAAACAAAAGCCCCTCCTTACAGTGCTCTGCCTAGGAGGAGTCTTTTAAATGATATTTTCTGTCCTTGCCAGACAGACAAGAGGACAAGCATCGTAAACATTATAAACCAGCCTTCGGTAGAGGCTTTTTATGGCTCTGTCCCTCTCCACCGCAGCCTGGGGAAGAGAAACGTCGGGAACTCGAGCAGCTCTTCTGCCTCCAGAATCAGCCCAGCACGAAAGAAAAATAACCCGGAGAAATTATTCCTCAGCCTTACACGAAGCCGGGATCAAATGATTGCTGATCAGAGCAAATATTTAAATTGGATAAGTCGAATTGAGCATTATTAAATAAAGCTTGTTTAATACGTCTCGAACGGAAAATGTCTTTTGAGGAGCATTTAAAACCTGATATTAAAATCTGTCCGGGTGCATATCCCGGGGCTTAATTGGTGTGCACAGGACCTCGTGTTCTTGTGGCGAGGAGTATGGGGCCCTCCCTCGCGGAGTATTCTTTCCCCCACGTAAAATGAAAGCAGAAAGGTTTTTAGGTAGCTATTTAAAACTGTTCGTGCAATATAATAAATATAAGACAATTGACCCGTGTTTTCATGTTTATGCGTGAGACAGTGCAGCGCGGCCGCCGCGGTGACATGGGCGGTGTGCTGGAGCCCAGAACACCCACATGTGGGGTGATGTTTTCCCACCACGGTGCAGTGGGGAAGCCACTGACCCGTGCTCTCCCCAAACCTAAAACCACTCTCTAATGGGCTTTACAATATTTACATTTTGAATTTTATTTATAGGACACCAGATGTCTATGTTCAAAAGAAAAAAAAAACATTTGGGATATGAAATCCCCCCTTCCCCATGTCCGTTAGCTCCCCAGCCCTGAGATGCATCTAAGCTTTGTGAGCCAGTTCCCAGCTGGGGTCTGTGGTCCCCTCCGAAGTTGGTGAGGCTCGAGATGGGGCGTTTATTCCCATTTGTGCGTGACCGTGGGCGCACCTTGATTTCTGGGCCACAGTTTCTCCTGAGTGAAATGTGCTGAGGCTTGTCCCAGCAGCCGGATTCTTTGCCTCTCTGCTCGACTCCTCTGGCCCATGGGGACGGAGCTGAGACCGGCTCGAAGCCAGACCTTAAGAAAACAGGTCCAGATCCTACCCAAGTCACAGCGTGAGTCTGTGAACTTGGATGAGCAGATGACCACATGCCTTTCTTCCTTGACGGTGTCTTAGAACAAAACGTGCTTCAAAAATAGGAGTCGATATTTTTATTCCTTTCTTTACTATTTTCATTGTCAAGGGAACACAACCCGACAGACCCACCCTGATGGGTCTGCACAAAACAGTTAGTGACATCTCTCCAAACACTGTCCGAAGATGCTGCAGATTCCCTTCCTAAAGCTGAGTCTCCCACAGGGCCTGTGCCTGGGAAATCGTGTTCCCTCCTCCCACACAGACAGAGGAGCAGTTTATCTTTCAGTTCAGACCCACTGCACAGACTCAGCCCGATCCCTTCCTGTAAGTCACACAGGACGGCCGTGAGGGGGGCAGATGAAATCACCCTGCAGACGCGACCATAGAGCATCATGGACGGGGTGCCTCTCACACATCACCTTCCTTAACCCCCAGAGGTGTCACGGCCCCCTTCCTAGCGGACACTCCCACCCACTGTGCACGCTGGCCCGAGGGACAGTGGCCCTGCAGATGGACACTGAACAGCCCCACAGAGAGGCAGACAAGCAGCCTGGGTGGCGAGTGGCCATACCAAGAGGACCGCCAGTCTCGAGCTTGAGTTCTGTCTCCCCAACTTCTAGCTGAACCTCGATACCCACATCCAAAGAAACAGGCTGAGGATTCCTTCTGTGCTTAAGTTTTAAGGTCCTTGTCAAGCCGGAGGGGGAAGTGTGACTGAAAATGCATCAGGACAGGAGATGTGAGAGTGTGGTCAGGCGGGCTGGGCAGTGTGCGGAACACGCCCTCCCGGGACTTCAGAAAGGCCCAGGTGCCCTTGCACTAATCAATCAGAGCCGGGAAGCCTGGTTTTATTCCCCGCTGTGGCCTGCGGTGACCTGACACCTCTTGAGCATCAAAGTGGAGAGGCTGGGCCTGGAAGGAGGCGATATCTGTAGGACTGGGTGCCTGGGACACCACCGGGAAGAGAAACCAGAAAGGGGGCAGATGAAGGAGGTGACAGATGGAATTCTAGGAAGGCGGATAAGAAAGTGGAGTTGAAAAGGCTTCAGGGTTAGAGACCTGGGGAGAGGGAGAGGCCTGCGGTGCTGTTAACAGGAGCAGTGAGTGGGAGGCAGGCAGGGCGGCGGGAAAGTGCAGAGACTCAGCAAGGCTAGGTGGGCGGCTGGGGGACCCTGCATCACCCCCTCACCGTTTGGCAGCCCACTTCTGCTGCGGGGCCTCTGTCCCCCGCCATCTGCGTCCCGACCTCGCGTCCCCGCCCCATGTCCTCGGGTCCCAGCGAGCTTTCTGGCGCGGATGCCTGAAGCCGGCTGCACTGCTTTAGCGTTTTTTTTCCTACGGCTCCCACGTAATTCTGGGGCCTGAGACCCGCTGCCTTGAGCCTAAGCTTCTAAATCCAAACTTAGGGCATAAGCTTCCCTTCGGCTAACTGGAGCCCTCAGAGGTTTTGTTTCTTTGTCGTTAATTCCTGCACTCTAAGGATGCCCAGTGGAGGCAGTACGTCTACAAGGAAGCCCCGTCTGCAGCCTCCCGGACAGGGGGACGTGGTGCAGTCGGCGTGAGGACTTTGGGGTTGGGTCTCGGTGAAGCAGGAACACCGTCAGCACAGGGAATATTCCCAACATGCCCTCATCTGTTCTGTCCCCGTGGCTGGTAAGGTCTGAAGGAAAGTGAAGCAACCTCTTGCTAAGGGGACCTTGCCCTGGGGCCTCGCTGCCTAGAGGAGAGCGTGCACAGGACTGGAGAGAACGTGCTTGGAGCCACGAACGGGACCTTAGCAATGCTCCCTTTTATCAGCACGTGGCTGTCTTTTTCTTAGCAAATGCAGCAAGGCAAAACAAAAGACAAAATTTAGAAGTCTCCTGGGAAAAATCCAAATCTTTTTGAAATAAGACATAAATCCTGTTATTTGTTCTAAGTAATTACGATGTTCCATCGGCCCACTCACTTCCCTGTAAATCAAAAACCTCACTGATGAGAATTAACATACAGAGAACATCTAGGAAGTCAGACACTGTTTTAGGAGCCTCTCGCAGCTGAATTCATTTCACTGTGGCCACCACCCAACCGGGCAGGTATTTTCTATGCCCATTTTACAGATGGAGTCAGTGAGGCACAGACCACTTGCCCCAAAGCACACAGTTAGCTCCACAGCTCGGACACAGAGCCAGGTGGTCAGGCCCCTGACCTCCACAGGGTGTGGTGATGAGAGGAGGGGATGGTGTTATTCAAGCGGGACAGGTGACTATAATTTAAGAGTGTTTCTTAGGTGGCGCCCTCCAAGCAGCAGCCCCAGCCGACTGTGCTTTTGCCTTCCAAGGTCTGAGTTTCCACTTCCACAGGTGGGACTAGCGATGCCCACTGTCGGGGTGGCCCGGGGCTGCCCCTGCGCTGCTGTCCTCGTGTCCCCATCCACAGCAGGCCTGGACCGCTCTTCCATCCCTGAGCCCTGGGGCTGTGGATTGTGATGAGCTGGGGTCTGTCTGTTCTCAGGGAGGGGAAGAAACCTTTCTGGAAATACCACACCAATCTTTGCTGGGACAGAACTCGGGGCTCGAGACACAAGGAAATCAGAGCTGCCTGAGAAAAGCAGCGGCGGCCCGGCCAACGTGCAGACCTGCCCTTCTCATTCAGGGATGTGCAGGGCTTTCAGCTCCGCTTTCTCCCCAGGATGGCGGGAGGACACAGCCCCTCACTCTGCGCAGCGCAGGTGTCTCTGGATCGCAGGCTCGCCAGAGCACAAGGGGCCGCGGTGCTTTTCCAGGGGAGGTGGTTTGTACAGAGCCGGGGCCCAAAGCCAGGCTGTCTGCAGCCTGTGAGGCCAGGGTGGGGTCCCATCTGTCCAGGGCTGGGCATGGCTGGGCTGGGGAAGCTGTTTAGGATCTGTCCCCTGGCACCCTTGAAGTCCCACAGGCCTGCCATCCAATCTTCCCAGGCCCCACACCACAGAGCAGTGCAGCGAGAAGGACTCCCGGCCATCACTCTCTGCACAGATGGCTGCCCAGAGCCCCCAGAACTTGCGCAGCGTCCTAACAATAAAAACAAACAGCGTGAGCGGAGTGCTAACCTGTGACTTTCTTGTCCTCACGCCCACCCAAGGCAGCGGGCACCGCTGGGAGCCCGTGTTTCACATGCCAATGCCGGGGCACAGAGTGGCGGTGCCACGTAACTAAGGTCACCCGCGCAGCCGAGATCAGAGCCCAGGCAGTGTGCAGCTTAAGGGCCACTCGTTAACGTCAGCCTTCCTGGCCTCTCTAGGCACCTGACAAGTGAGAGGTATTGTCATTATTATTTGGCTTGGTCAAAGATTTTTATTTTTAAAACCTTTTTACTTTGAGATCCTTGCAGACTCACATGCAGTTGTGAGAAACAGTGTAAGGGCTCTGGTGTCGCCTCCGCCCAGTCCCCCCACTGGGACATCTTGCATTCTGTAGTGCAGTTACAGCCAGTTCTCTGACCCTGACACGACCCGCCCATGTCATTCACGCTGCATGGCAGGAGGGACGCAGGGCTGGGCGAGCACAGACGGTGCCTGCTCAGCCCACTCCCCTCTGCCCCTGCCTCTGACCCTCACGTTTTCTTCACCGGACGCAACTGCACCTGACTTACCCTTGTCTGTCTGACATTCATGCTCCCCACGAGAACGTAAGTTCCGTGAGGTGGACGAATTTTTCCTACTGAGTTCACTTGTGTTCCTGGAGCCAAGGTCAGTGCCACATGCAGGAGGCTTTCGTGATATTTTTAAATGGATGAACGAGCGATGCTTTCTTACGGAACGACTTAACCTTCCGAGCTGCATTTGTGCAATCTGCACAATGAGCGTAACGTCTCTCCTAATGTTAGGAGGGGAGGGGGAAGAACAGCATGAACTGCATGAGGTGTCCGCTGTCCTGCACAGTGCCCCATGGAAGTGGCACCGTCACGCCAGCTGTGCCGTCGTCTGAGTTGTGCATCCTCCCCGAATACCCAGGAATCCTCCCCTGTGTCTCCAGCCCTCTGTCCTGGCTCCGTGGCTGTCTCTGTGGTTTCTCTGGCCCCTTAATGGCCTGTGATCTTTCAACAGTTAAGAGCATCACTAATAAGAGATTTGAGAGCGATTTGCATCACTCTAAGGAGGCTGGATTTCTGGAGGGGGGTATGGGTTTAAGTACCCTTCATGAAGTCTTTGCTAATTCTGCTGACTTGAAATAATAAACAGCTTAACACCCTCCATTGTTTGGGGGCCTAATGCAAACCAAGCGGCTGCAGCCAGGAGGCCTGCGGGGATTCGGGGCCTGAGTGGGGCCTCCCCTGCTCATCCCGCAAGGCGCGGGGCGCACACATACCTCATTGTAAGTGCGAGTATTACTGCTTTCGCTGTTCTGCTCATCTTTCTGATCACATCAAAGACAAAGTGTCCCTTCACTGCTATTCCGTCCTGCACCTTCCCAGCAGGGGCTTCCGTTTCCTTTGAAGGAAAAGCACAGGACTTCGGAGCCAAAATTCACCAGGCTGCAGTATCTGTCGCTAGCATTCAATAATGTCATCTTGTTTTCACTGAATTTATCCGCACGGTTATGTCAGGGGGTGATCCTTTTCCACTTACAAGAGCCATAGAAAGTTTCCTTTTATGGTATTTAACTCGAACAACTAGAGGGAATAAGTAAATAAGCTCTACTTATGATGGTTTTGATGGAACTTGAATGGCGAGGTTTCAGAAACGCTGACACCCCACACTTCACGGGGAGCCGAGGCCCAGGGGAGGGCGAGCACCTTGCGGAGGTGGCCAGCAGGTGGGCACCAGCTCTCCCGAAGCCTCGCCCAGGTGGAGGTGGTCGGGCAGGGCGGGGACTGAACTTGGGGAGCCCAGGGCTTCTCCCCTCTCAGCAGGGCCAGTGTGCAAACCAGCTCCACCCAGGAGCGGGAGGCCACTGTCCACTCTCTGCTGTGCCCAAACTCGAGACTCCTCCCCGGAGCTTGGAAAGAGTCCACGGCCATCACCCTGGTGACCTCACGGCTGCGAGGTAGGCATTTTATCTCCTGTTCCCAGATGAGGCCCCAGGCAGTTTGGCAGAAAGTGTGGCTACTGAGCACCACCAGGCCTCGAACCCCATCTCCTGACCCACAAAATGAGAATTTTTCCACAACCCCCTCTTGCCTCCTGGCATGATGCATCTCCACATGGGATCTTTTAATTTAAAAAACGTGACGTGCCATAATCCGACATGTGTATGTTCTTCCTACATTTTCCCTTATAGCCATTTTAGTTCACAACGTGCAGTTTCAAAACAAAAATGTGTTTATTTCAATTATAAAATAAGTATCATGTTTATTAAAAAACAAAACATTCATAGAAAGTTTATTAGAAACTGGAAATGTTTAAGAAAGAATTTATTAATCAGCTATAATCCTGGCATCCTCGAATTAACTGTTTTATGTATTTTGCTCTAATTTATTTGTTTCTTTCTCTCATTTATATGTTTTAAACACAGTTTGAATTATTCTATATATAATTTTAGATTATGTTTTTCTCATGATTATTTTATCACAAAATGTTTTCATTTCTTTAAACATTATTTGAGAAATACATATTTTAAAACTGAAAAATCAAATCCCGTTGTGGAGAACAAGGGAGGCAAAGTCTAGGGAAGATTTTCTGCCAGTGATCAGAAAACCCAGGACAAGACTTGGTGAGGACATGATTTTAGAGTCTCCCTAGGGTTCATTTCATGTTTGTTTACGCCGTCCCCTATTCTTGGGCACGTAGGTTTTTCCTGAGTATTCACCTTTATAAACAATGACTGATGCAAATGTAAATCCTTAGACATAAATCATTGTGAACCTGCTTGTTTGTTTCCCTTGTTACATCCCATATAGAGGAGTTACACATCGAAAGTGGGTGAAGACTTCCAAGCTCCTGGCATATACTTCCAAATCATCCTGTAGAAAGGTTGTAAATTCATTTACCCATCGATACGAAATGTAAGCATGCACTCACCTCCCTGTGCATTTGCCATCGTGGAGTATTATGACTTTTCACTATTTTTTCCAACTTAAGGAGCATCTAATTCCCTTTAGAGAGTTCCGGCATGGGGGCCGGGACCACCTCTTTGGGAGGTTATCAATCTTTGCTGTGCCCTGGGAATCTGCTGGAGAGGCCCAGTGAGGGAACCCGCAGGCAGGGCAAGAGGCATCAGAGACGCCTCTGCTGAGACTCATAGGTGGGGAAAATGGCTTGCAAGCTCTCCTGCCGCGGTTGAAAGACTCGAGATAAGGGGAGCTCCTTTTGGTGACAGTGAAGACCCTTTGGGACCTGGAGAATTGCGTGCAGCGCTGAGCTAGTCCGAGGCAGGGCCAAGGAGCCCTGGGCTTCAGGGGTTGGACGCTTGCGAAGCTGCGGTGTTTTGCCCCAAACCAGAGCCTCAGTGTGTGACCACTCTGCCTATTAGTCAAAAGTGTCCCTCTGCCCCATTGGGAGGAAGAGACAGGCCCTGCCCGGTAAAAAACACAAGGCAGTGCAAGAGCAGGGAGCAGGCGGAACTGAGCCCTCCTGCCCCATGTCGTATCGAAAATCTGCAATCTCAGGCTCTCCCACAGCACCAGGAGCCTGGCTTTCTGAGGCCCCAGGCTTATGTTTTATTTTTTTTAATTGACGTAAAATTAACATACCATAAAATTAACCATCTTAAAGTGACACGTCGGTGGCATTTAGCATATTCACACCGTTGCGCAAACAGCGCTCTGTCTGGTTCCAGGGCATTTTCATCACTCCGAAAGGAATCCCCGGACCCATTAGTTGTCATTCCTTATTCTTCCATGTCCCCCCAGCCCCTGGCAACCACTAATCTGCTTTCTGTCTCTATGGATTTGGCTATTCTAGACATTTCATATGAATGGAATCATACAATTTGTAATCGTTTTGTGTCTGGCTTCTTTTGCTTCCCATAATTTTTAACGGTTCATTCATGTTGTGGCAGGGATCATAATTCCCTTCCTTTCACTGCTGAGTAATACTCCGTTGTGTGGATAGACCACATTTTGTTTATCCATCACTCACTGACGGATACTTGGGATGTTTCCGCTTTTTGGCTGTTGTGGCTAGGCTGCTGTGGATGCGCGTGGACGGCTTTTTGCTTGAGTACCTGTTTTCAGTTCTTTGGGGCACACGGTAGAATTGCTGAGCCATGGGGCCACGCCAGGTGTGACTTTCTGAGGAACAGCTGGACTGTTTTCCACAGTGGCTGCACCGTGCAGTGTGCAAGGGTTCTGATCCCTCCAGCCCAGACTTGCTGCGACAGCGTCTCTGAGGAGGCCAGCCCTGCCTTCCTGATCAACATGACAACAACATGCCGGACAGTGGAACGCAGTGGCGCCTCCTCTATAGTTACGTAACCCGAGCTCTACAGAGGGCCCACTGGGGCACAGCCCCCATCAAGTTCTGATGCCACCGTGCCTGGGTGTCACTCCATCCCCCTCATCTGAGTCTCCCTGTGTCGGAAACGGGGCTACCAAATCCCAGTCAACGGGCTGTTCTGAGCACAGCACCGGGCTCGTGGGGGCACTCTGTGAAGAATGGCTGTTAGCTCCCACCCAGCAAGCATGTGGGGGCTGTGCAAGGCATCCTGACTTGGGGGCCTTCTAGACTTACACTGTCTTCAGCACACGATGTCGTCCTAACTAACCCAGTTCGAATGTACCGTTGAAGCCGTGTCTAACTAAGACTGAAAAGAATAACAAAATATGCTTCTAATGCTTAAGGAAATGCCAAAAGATAGGAGATTTGGACCCGGTTCGCTCTGGTGTTGACTCTGGTAGACAGTAGTCCCTCTAGGGACAGCCCCACCCAAATGGACAGCCATCCAGGAGGGAGTGGCTGCGGCCACCTCCAAGGCCAGGTGGTTTCTGTATACAACCTTTCAAGGGCTAAATAAATTCAATAATTTACTGAGAAAAGGTCTTTCAGGGCTACCTCGGGTACCAAGGTCTTAGGACTTATAGGACAAAACCAGCATCCATCTTCTGATGTGACATGCTCCTGTCAACAGTCGCCCTAATGGAAACAGAGCTGTACGGGAGCAGTGTGGCAGCCTCCTCCTTCCCACGGGGCCCTGCTCTCCTTGGGAAGTGAAGGGGAGTGAAGGGCTGAGGGCAGGGGGACTGCAGAGGTGAGGAGGGCTGCAGGGGCAGGGAAGCTCTGGACAGGGGGACTGTGGGGTAGGAGACCTGGAGAGATGTGGGGACTAGAGGACAGGTGGAGGTGGAGCAGGGAGGGCTCAGGCCAGGGCAGCTGCCTTCCTTCCCAACCTCCCAACCCCATGTTGCTTTGCAGCTCCCTCAGGCTTATAGGATAAGAGCCAGACGTCCCCCTGGAAGCCCAGATCCGCAAGGACTCCAAAGCTGGGTGCCATTCAAAACCTTGGCAGCCCCAGGTTTGCAATGCAAGGAGCCCTCGACTGGGCCACGGATTATGAGGATGGCAGGAAGACATGTCCCGACTGCAGCCAGAGGTCTGGTTCTACACTCACCAATTCCCAATGAGCTGTGGTCTGGGGCCAGTCTCCCATCTCTCCAAGAGGCCCATTTTTATCCATAAAATGGAGATGAGAAAATTCTAACCATACGAGTTGTCCTGAGATCAAAGGAAGCAAGGCAGGCAAACGCTCCTTGGAAAGTGTAAATCATTATGCATATGTAAAGAAGGGAGACATTTAGGCCAGTTGCCCAACAGAAATATAAGACAAGACACATGTAATTTAAAATTTTTCCAGCAACCATGTTACAAAAGAAGGACAAAGGAAGAGGTTGAATTAATTTTTTAAATATTTTAACCCAATCTATCCAAAACACATCATCTCAACCTGCAATTACCATAAAAATTATTGATATATTTCAATTATTTTAAAACTTATTATTCAATAGTTATTGAGACCTAATTATTCAAAATAGGTCAGATATTTCACACTTACAGCACAGCTCAGTTCAAACCAGGCACGTTTCCAGTGCTCGGTAGCCGGACGTGGCTGGGAGCTGCCATGTTGGACAGCACAGGTCTCAAGAGGAAAGGCTCCTCTCAGGGGGCCGGACTTCCTGTGGCCAGGAGTTCCTGTGTATGGGACTTCCTGTTTTGTTGTGCAACCACCACCAGCTTAGTTTGGTTGGGTTCCATGTGGTGTGACTCCCTAGCGCACCCCAGGCAATGGCTTCCTGAGGTCAGACAGCTCTCAAAGGTGGAGATGGATTAGGTCCTTGACCCAATCCCTGCTATTTCCATATCTTTAAAATTTTAGGCATTTGGGGAGAGGCTCATTTAAACATCTGTTTGTGTATAGATAAGCTGCATGACAAGTTTCTGCAATAAGGATGCTCACTGCAGTGTTGTTTAGAAAGCAGATGAATTTGAAATTGCCTAAATGCCTGTAGTAAGGTCCCAGACAGTGGCGTGAGATGTTGCATGGCTGAGAAATTAGCTTTGTGCCAGGTAGTTTTATAAGCACTGAACTAACATATATGAACTATGATAACACTCGTAGTAAATGATAATGATCAGCTTTTAAACCCAGATAGTGCAGCTTTGGATCAATTGCTCCTTTTATACCATGTAGACCATAGGCTCCTTCCTCTGTACCATATAGGCCACAGGCTCCTTCCTCTATACAGCATGAATCATGGGCTCCTTCTTCACCCTGGAGAACATGCCTCCTTCCCCTACCACATGTGACTGCCTCCTTGCAGGGCGAACTCCATCCATACCTTTTACTTCTGTGCTGTTCCTGGATCCCAGCATGGCGGACACTTAGGAAATATTCACATGGGCGCTCCCTGTTGGACCGCCCTCCCTTCCACCCACTGACCTACCGCAGGAAGACCAGGTGTGTGTCTTCAGTGCTGCGCTTTGAGCTCTGAACAAAATCAGACAAGCCTTTAGGATTAGAGTGGGAGGGACCATAAAAGGAGAAGTGTGAACAGCAAAGAAAATAAACACGCATGTGTGCTGGGCTGTGTGAGTGAGTGTGTATTTGCATGGAGATTGGGGCAGGAGAGGGGGCTGTTTAATTTAGGCAAAGGCTCAAGCTTATCGCTGCTCCCCAAATGGGGAGCCAGGAAGGAACCCAAGGATGCCGCCGGCCTCCAATGTCTACCCTTCATTCTTGAATCCATTCATTCATAAGGGCTTGCGGAACCCTACGGGGTGCAGGTGCTGTGTTAGCAGAGGAATGCCCAGGTAATACACATAGTGGTTAGAACAGCTAACACAGGGCTTACCGTGCACCAGGCGGCCTTTAAAGAATTTTCACCTAAATTAACTCCTTAATCCTCCCAACTGCCCTATCAGCTCCCAACCCTTCTTCTCCCCAGTTTGCAGGTGAGGACCAGAGGAACAGTAGCACCTGGGCTGAGCTCCACAGCCGGCTCACACGAACATTTCCCCGACACGCCAGCTTGGTGACTCCTGGCTAAGGAGAGGCGGCTCTCTGTGGGAGTGAATGCCTTCCATGTGAAGGGAAAGACCTGGTGGTTGTCCCCAGGGTGCATGGCAGAATCACCTGGGCATCTTTAAAACATGCCGACGTCTGGTCACCATCCAGACATTCTGATTTCATTGGTCTGGCGGGGGCCTGGGCAATGGAGTTGTTATTTCGTTTTTCTGTTTTTGTATTGTCTCCGGCGAGTCTAGTGAGCAGTCTGGGTCGAAAAGCTCTGCCCTAACCCTTTGTCCCTGGAAGTGAGGTCCCCACAGCAGAAGCACAGGCGTCCCCTGGGATCCTGTTGGACATGCAGAGTCTCAGGCCCTGCCCAGACCTGCTGAGCCAAAATCTGCACTGTGATAAGCACCCCAGGTAATCCCGTGTGCCTGGCGACTCGAGGATCCAGCCAAGGCTTCCGGCTGTGTAATCTTGGACAAGTTTCTTAGCCAATCTCTGGGTAACCTCAGTTTCCTCATCTGCAAAATGGTATGATGATGGTACCCATCATTTTGTGCTGTCAGGAAACCAGTGAGGCAGTTCATGTAAAGTTCTTAGAGTTGTGCTGGCCTGGAACAGGTGCCTGGTAGGTATGACCTGTTTTTGTTATGTTATTCATGACATTAATATATCCCATCTAGGCCATCCTGGTTGTTCACTGCAAGGGCTGAGGAGAAGAGCCAACTGTAGCCTTCCTAAGACTCTGCCTGCCCTGGGGCTGGTCCAGGGTCCTGACCCCACTGGGGACAGAGAGCCTGGTCCTAATTACACTCTGCCGTGTGGAGATCTCATCCGAACTTCCTTGCTTCTAATTTGGGAGCAGAATTTGGACCTTTCCAAGTTTCAGCTCTGTCCAGAGCTGGCAGGATCAGCTTCCTGGTTCAAAGGAAAAATAACTCATTAGGCTTTTTGGGTTTCAAATGACTCCAACTGAAGAACGTTTTGATGAATTACGTGTAAATGAGTCAGGAACAGATGGACTGGATTTCCTTTCCATGTGGGTTTGAGAGGGCCACGCTTGGCATAGCGTGTGGGATATTTTGCTTAGTGGGCCACTTCTGGTCCCACGTATCTGAAGGAGAAGGGAAATCTTGGTGAAGTGGGAAGAGTGCTGGCTTGGGAACCTAGTGGTCCTGGGTTCAAATTTCTCCCTTGCCCCTCGTGGGCTGGGCTGCCTCAGGCAGCTGCTTGGCCTCTCCAAGGCCGTGCCCTCAGCTGCAAAAGCAGGCGTGTGGCCCCTGCATCCTGGATGGTTGGATGATGGAAGGAGACAACATCTACGGCCTGGCCCAGCCTGGCCCTGGTAGGTGATCGATAATCCGATAACCAAGAGCTAATTCAGGTTAAGTGACATTAAGAAGCCTTCTTCTGGAAGAGTGTAAGAGTTTCCTATGGCTGCCATAACAAATGACCACATATTTAATAGCTTGAAAAAATACAACTTTATTCTCTTGCAGACATGGGTCTCACTGGGCCAAAATCAAGGTGTCGGCAGGGCTGCGCGCACTCAGGGTGCTCTTTGGTGGACCCGTTTCCTCGCCCTTTCCAGTTTCTAGAGGCTGCCCGTGTGCCTGGGCTCGTGGCCCCTCCATCCCTTGCCAAAGACAGGGGCACAGCATCCCTCTGAACGGCCACTATTGCCACAGCTCTGCCTCTGCCTCCCAGACCCACCTGGGTCACCCATCATCCTCTCCCCATCCCAAGATCCCCGACTGAGCCCACTTACAAAGTCCCTTTTGACATGTCAGGCAACATAGTCACAGGGTCTGTGGATTAGGACGTGGATGTCTGTGGCGAGTGGGAGGTTGTTGAGTGAACAGGAGCCTTTGAGTAAAGTCCCTGCATCACCCCCCATGTGGTTCAACCTCTCCAGAGGAAGGACTGGCAGGTGACCCAGCCACGGCTCTAAATGCCCACAGTGCAGCGACATTTAGTCTTCACTACAGCCCTGGCGGTGGTGGGCGCATCCGCATTTTGCAACCGGAGAGCCTGAGGCTAAGAGAGAGTCAATGACTCACCACGGATCGTGCAGCCCGCACCCCCGTGTGCTCACCTGCCACTGGCGTCCTCCCAAAGAGAGGCAAGGAGGCTGGGCAGAGGAGACTCAGCCGTCTCTCCTCCATACTCCGATGCCTGGCCATGGCCAGGCCCCCTGCTTGTGCCTGCAGACGACCACCAGCGGTCATGGGAGTCAGCCCTGGGCTGCGGTTCAGGTTTCCTTTGCAGGGACACCATCTTACTTCCACCAACCCCGTGACTCTCACCAAAACAGATGCCATTTGACTGAGCCCGGCACACCCAGAAAGTGCCTTCAGGGGGGGTGAGGCACTCCCAGTGCAGCGCAGGCTCGGTGGCCCATCTGTGTGGCATGGACGTGCCCACCTGTCCACAGCCTGGGTGCAGGACCAACTCTCAGACACATGACCCTGCAGTCACCCAGGGCCTGGGCTCGGGAAGGCCTGTGCCGGGTTCAGTGCCCACTGCCACCCTCCTGAAATCGGTAATTGTGAACAAAGGGCCGTGCGTGTTCAGTTGGCCTGGGCCTCAGGTTGTGTAACGCACCCTGCCTGGAAGGCCCTCCCTCCCGCGGGCCCGAGCTGCTGACTTTGGTACCTGAAGCCCACGGGGGCTTTCTGGATGTTGCAAAACACAGATTGCTGCCTGGAGCCACTCCGGTTGTAGGACAGGAGCTAATCCTCCCCGACGAGTAAACACTGGGCAGAGGAGCAAACCAGCGCAGTGTGAAACCAAGCAGGCAGCGACCCTGTCTCTTGGGGAGTGAGTCCAGGGGCAGGGCTGGACTCTGGGGGTCCCAGGAGTTTCACCTCAGGCTTAATCATAATCCTTGTCATCATCGTTTTCTGAAGACTAACTGCGTGCCAGCTGCTGCCTTTGAGGCCCTCCTTGGTCACCTCTTCTCAGCCTCCCCCCCACACACACTCTTCTTCTCTGTCAGGCTCTGAACCACTTGGAACCCTCTGCAGGGGGTGGACAGTCATACCTCCCCCCCCCCCAAAAAAAAGACACGTCCATGTTCCAACCTCTGGAACCTGTAAATGTGATTTATTTGGAAAAAGGGCCTTTGTAGATGTAATTAGGTTAAGGATCTTGAGATGAGATCATCCTGGATTAGGGTGACCCTAAATCCAATGACAAATGCCTTTATGAGAAACAGCAGAGGAGGAAACAGGCACAGAGAGACACAGAGAAGGCAGCCACATGGAGACAAAGGCAGAGATTAGAGCGACGTGGCCACAAGCCAAGGACTGCCTGGGGCCCCCAGAAGCTGAAAGAGGCAGGGAGGATCCTGCCCAGGAGCCACCAGAGAGTGTGGCCCGGCCGCCACCTTGATTTCATACTCCTGGCCTCCAGACCTGTGAGAGAATAAATTTCTATTGTTTTAAGCCACTTGGTTTAGGGTAATTGTCACCTCTCTGTCCCTTTGTCCCTTCAGCGCCCCCAGTGCCTTTCCGTGATATTGTGCCATCCTGGCTGCCACTGGTTCCCCACCACCCAACATGCCAGATGTGTAACGTGAAGCTAGGGGCTTCCCATGCGCCCCTCACTTCTTAGAGTCTATCTAGTGGGCAAGTTCCCCACCAGAACACGAGCTCCAGGAGGGCAGGGGTTGTGATGTATTTGCTTTGTTTTAACTAACATTTGTATTGGGATCACTGTAGATTCACGGATACGGGAAGATCCAATGTATCCTTCATCCAGTTTCCCCCAATGGTAACATTTTGTAGAATAATGTTATGCAATGTTACCACATGATACTGACATTGACTCAATCCGCCCATCTCATTGGATTGCCCATTTTACCTATAATCCTGTCTGTGCGCGCATGCATGTGTGCGTGTGTGGTTCTATGCAACTTATTACATGTGTATATTCCTGCATCCACCACCACAGTCATGGAACAGAACATTTTCATGACCACAAGGATTTTTTAAAATCTGATTTCTTCAAGAATATTTTAAACATTGATTTCTTCACCGATTTATTACCACGTCCCAAACCATGCCTGGCACGTGGCAGAAGCTCAGAGCAGCTTGCTGGATGGCTGTTGGGCGCCTTTCATCCTCCCCACCCCCACCCCCACCCCTCCACACACGCAGGTGAGGACGCCCAGCGCGAGCGCAGGTGCAGATTCCCTCCTGGCTCCGCTTGACTGCAGTCCAGGCTCTTTCTGCTCTTTTGTGGGCTGGAATTTTCGGAATCTAAATGCAGGAGGTTCATTCATCCTTGCGAAATTTCATCCCGCGCCCCTGCCTATCAGCTGCAGCCTGAACATCTGAACATCCTTTCCATGCGGACTTGGCGGCCCGCGCCTCGGGTGCCCCGCAGCTGTGCTCAGCCAGCGTCCTCTGGGCCCGTCCACACGGCTGATAAAAGCTCTGGGCCGGACGCGCGGAGCCTGGAGCCTGGACGGCCCGATAGCTGGCTTCGCTTTGATGTTTTCCAAGTTCAGAACAGGCCAGGCCTCCTCAGGCGGCGTTACACGCTTGTTTATTTTTGTCGTGGTGCAGGCTTTTGTGATTTCCCCTTCCCAAGTGGGACAGCTATCATTATTGCTGTCATTACCCTATTGGAAATGTTGCTAAACGTACTCTCCTGCTCCATCCGATCTCCCCCTCTCAAGGGCCTGATGAAGACCACCCACGGTGGGAAGACCTTCCTCCGTTTAATTTTAGTCTCAGGATGTGAGTTTGCAATCTCACCACAATAAAAAAAAAAAAAAACCAAAAATCAAAAACAAGGCTGGCCCCTTCTCCCCAGACCTGTGTCCTGTCTCTTCCTGATGAAGTGGGTGAAGGAATTGCCTAAACGTCCCCAAGAACTGCGCAGCTTCCAAGGGGCGGAGGACTGTGGGACCATTTCACAAGAATACACACAGTACTGTCCTTAATTACGTTCCAAATGAGTTAGAGCAGAAGAGACACAGCTAAGCTGTGTTCTTCTCCTAAATACCAGTAAATTACTCAGAGGGCTCAGGCAGAACCACACAAGTTCCCGGCTGAGACACAGATGCAGACCGATGCTGCGTGTTCTGCGCAGCCACAAAGTCCCCACGTTGTCATAGAATCTTATGTGGCCTCCACGTATGGAATGTTCAAGCCTTTTATTTTTTCTTTCTTTCTTTCCTTTCTTACTTTTTTCCCTCTGAAGTTTATAAGCTTAAGTCTAAGATCCACGCATAGCTAGGCATACACGTGCGCGCACACTTGGGCACGTGCCCCGGGGACATTTTCCTTCCTTCACTCCAGCCTTTCCCTTTCTTTGTCTTCTGGGAAATGTTGCAACACGGTTTGGCCGTAATGAGGCTCAAGTGGGCATTGGGCCTGGGAATCCCTGCTGGTTCCTGCAACCCAAATTCAGTTTTGTCTTCCTTCTTCATGCTCCCACTCTCTCCAGTTTTAGTTGTTTTTTTTCTTCATCCTTTAGGGCAGTAATACTTTTCTTTTTAAGGAATGTAATTTTCTAATCTACCCTCAGAGAGAGGAATAAACCTGTGCATCTAACCCTTAAATCCATAATTTGGAAAAAAATGATCTAGTCAAAGGAACAGCAGTAGAAATGAATTTGAACGTATAAAAAGATGTTCTGTCCCATCTATATGGAAGAAAATATAAATTCCAACCACAATGAGACTTTACCGAAATCTCAGGGCAACTACGCGTGACCATGCACACAGCTCGCTGCCCCACCCCGGGGGCGGTTGGCGTGGGTGCAGCGTGTGCCCGCGCTGGATGGACAGAGACCAGTGGGGCAGGCGTCAGGATCGGTTCTCCCACACACATGCACAGCCCCTTTGGAGAGATGCTTGGCAGTTACTATCGAAACTGAAAATGCATTTACTCTCAGACTCAGCAATTCCACTTTTGAGAATTCATCTGCTAGCTTCAGTGTGCAGACACATGCCGAGGCTTACTCATTTCAGCATTGTTTTTGGTAGTAAACTAGATGCTTATTCACAGGAGATGCATCAAATAAATTATGACTTATCCATTCAGTGGAAAACAATGTAGCCATTAAAAGTAAAGAGGCAGACCCAAAATATACAAATGGAAAACCTGTGTGACACAGTGCTAAGTGGGGACCTTTGAGTTGTGGAAGAACGTGTAAGCCATCGACTCACCACAGATGAGTTGAGTGAAGTTGGGAAAGTTATTTAACTGCTCCCTCTGGACCTCACTTTCCTCATCTGTAAAATGGGGAAATGACAACATCCACCCTGTGTGCTTATTGAAGAGATTTCATGAATCAATATATGTTAAATATTTAGGACAGTGCCTGGCATGTAGCAATTGCTGTGTGATCATTAGTTATCATCGTTGTCATTGAAAAGAAAGTACACCTGTGTTGAAATAAGCATATCCTTGGAAGGGTAGCCCAGGACCATAGACACCAGGGATGGCTTTTGCAGGAGAGGCTGAAAGACCAAAGGCCAGGAGGAAGTGGAGGAAGACTCACTTTTAACTTGTGTGTTTTGAATTTCTATTAGTGTCTGCACTCTACATTTTTAAAACCTTTTTAATGAAAATTTGCAACCATGCAGAAATTTTGCAGGATGGTGCAGCAGGCATCCACATATCAGCATCCAATTTCTGTGATCAGCATGGTGCGCAACTCGGTTTACCCCATGTCTGTGCCTCTACCCACCCGTCTTTCTGTCTGTCCATCAATACCTCATACTTATTTGGATGCATTTCAGAGTATCAGTACGCATCCTGCTAAACACTTCTGTGTGTGTATCCTGAGCTAAAGTTCGGTATTTGATTATGGGTTTTCTTTTATGATAAAATGTACCTAGAGTCAAATGCACAGATCCCAAGAGTATCGTTTGATGGTTTTGACAATGCTTGTAAAGTAACAACAAATGAAATATGGACACCTTCACAGATGGGGAGGAGAGAGAGAGAGAGAAAGAGAGAGCACGTGGGACCAGGAGAGTCAGAAACTGAGATCAAAAAAGTGTTTTGAACCCACAGAGAAGGAAAAATCATCATGATGTCAACGTGATAATTGATCAAGCGGAGAGGGATTGACAAAGGATAAGGATTTTTACAGATGGCTCTCAGTTATGGGCTGTTTCTATTACCAGACAGCGTGACTCCTCTGGGAACCTTCATAGCTAGATTCTAGGGCAGGAAGCACAGTGGTTAGGGTCACAGCAGCCGGCCTTAGCTCGATGGAAGTCAAATCCCTCTCTCTGCTCAGGGCTGCGCCGTCTCAGACAAGCTACTCAGACTTTCTACACTCAGCTTCCTGGGTTTGTGGGGAGGATTCTGTGAGCAAAAATACGCAGCAAGTTTAGAAGAACACCTGGCATCTAGAAGGTACTCCTTAAATGTTGTTTTTTGCTATTAGTCACATATCTCTCTTTTTTCTGGTAATTGAATTGGAAAGAACCAAGCATGCAAGGTTAAGAGCTTTTCATCCTTAAGGGAAAAACATCATCTGTCCTACAGCTTCTCTGCCCTCCCCACTCTGCAGAAATCCAGGGAAATGAATCAGCCTGCAGCCTCTTGCTCTTTCTAATTCTTTGATTACTGCATGATTGCAGCATCCACTCCGTCTGGGGCTAAAAAATCGAAAGAAAACAAAAATTCTTGAGTCATTTCCAGATACTGAATCTGACACCACTGTTCCTCTCTCAGCTTTGGCAAAACCTACAAAATGAGTGAGCAAGAAGGGTAAACAAGTTTAGGTAAACACTCTATAGACTGATTCATGATTTAAGTACATCAGTTAACATTTAGCTTCATTTACCATCGCGTTTTAATGTCATTAAGAATGTAACTTCTTAGGAAAACTAAGAGAGTCTGTTTTTAGCCCAGACATGCAATTAAGGGAATTAGTAATGTGATACATCATCCTCAGGAACTCTGATATAGTAAGAAATCTCTTGCAAACCCTTTATAAAGACGTTCTTACAACCCACGCCAGAGTTCACCAAGCTTCAATCTGAGGGCAGCAGGGAGGAAGGAAAAAAAAAAAAAGAAAGAACGAAAAAGTAGGAAATCGCCGCCCTGCACCGAACGGCAGTGAAAAAGGATTTGCGATTGTGCACCGGCAGTGCACAGTGTAAGATCAGGGTCCGTTCTGGGGGATTCAGTCACTTTCCCATCTGGAACTCAATCACTTTCAAGCCTCTCTGACCCTAGCTTTGCCAGGGTTCGTGTGCATAATGCAGAGTGTGTTCTCTGGGGCTGGAGTGGGAAAAACGGGGAAAGGATTTTTTTTTTCTTTCCTTTTAGGATCTTGACGGAGAATTCTGTTTCCGATCAGCTTTGAGGGGTTAGTCTCAGTTTCTGGGAGCTTGGGACCTGCTAGGTCAGGGCTTCTCCCCCTCGGCACTGTTGACATCTGGAGCTGGTCATTTTTCTCTGTGGGACTGAGTGTCACCGGTGGGGAGCTGAGAGCAGCCCGGGCCTCACAAGATGCCGGTGGCACCCACCCAGTGGGGATGACTAAACACATCTCTAGACACTGCTGCATGTCCCTGGAGCAAAATCTCCTCTGAGTGAGAACTGCAGCTCTCAGTGAATCCACTGGTTTTGCAGATGGGGAAACTGAGGCCCAGAGAAGGTAAGCTAGAGTCAGACCCAGGAACACAGGCTCCCAGGAGAAGAGGTGTCATGGGGCGGTGGCAAATCTAGCTACAGGGACCGAAGCTCAGACCTGCCACCTAGTTCCTGGGCAATAGCAGGGGTGGTTCTCTGGAGCATCCTTTCCTTACGGACCCCACAGGGACATCATAACTCCTGCCCTGGGGCAATGAAAAGGATTCAGTGACTTGCTACATGTGGGACATTTCCAGCACTCTGCACATCATGAGCACTCCCCCGAGGGTGATCCATCCGAGAGAGAGTTCCGAACAGAAAACCACGGGAGGAGCAGGCCAGGGCCCTGATTTCAGAGTCCTGGCTCGGGTCCAGCCGAGGGAGACTGGATATACTTTCGCCCTCCTTCCTTCCTTTCCTTCCTTTCCTTTCTTTCTTTTTTGGGGCAGGATCTCCCTCTGTTGCCCAGGCTGGAGTGCAGTGGTGTGATCACAGCTCACTGCAGCCTCAAACTCCTGTGCTCAAGCCATCCTCCTGCCTCAGCCTCCCGGAAGCCGGGACTACGCATGTGCGCCACCACACCCAGCGCTGGCTCTGGGCACACTTTTCAAGTGTTCTGCACCTCAGTTCCTCACTTATAAAATGGGGGTGTCATGGCAGTGCCTCTCTCGTGGTTCTCCCTCAGGAGAATCAAACAAAATAATGTACTTAAAACTCTCACTCAGCTCAGTGTCCTGCACATGGTCAGGGTCAAATTTATTCAGCTATTATTATTGTTGTTGGTGTTGGCGCTGTTGTTCGTGGGGGTGGCATCATTGGTGCTGTCGGTGTTGGTGGGTAAGGGTAAGGGGGAGGGGAGAGAAATGTGGACCTGATCCCAGTGGCCAGTTGCATCTGAGTGTGGCTTAGCCCCTGGCATGACCAAAGGTCACCACCTTCCACCCTCTCTGACCTTTAGAGCTCGCAGGACCCCACCCATTTCCACCACCTGCCTGGCTCTGTCCCCCTTAAAGTCTTCCCTAGTTCTTGCAGCCCTCACCCCCCTTCTCCCTCTGAGCCCCCACGTGGACAGGGCCTGCTGCGCAGTCACACTCCGCCCTCGCGTCTTGTCGGCAATGGCCCGCAGAGCCAGGGCCTCAAGGCAGCTGACAGGGCCACCTTAATTAACTTGTAATTAGTTGAGTCCCTTGACATTTCTGCGTCTCAGCTTCCACACCTGTGCAGGGGAGCGACGAGGCGACCTCCCTGGGCTGGGAGCAGAGAATCCTCACTCCCTGAGCAGGAGCTGTCACCTTGTACCCTCATAACCCCAACTCTGAGGACCCGGCACATGCTGAGCACGTGGCAGGTGCCCAGTGAACGCCGGACCTGCAGGCAAGCGGGACCCTCTGGGGAGGGGGATTCGACCCAGACAGAAACCGTGTCCACCTGACAATATTGGACACACTTACAGAGCCTTCGCAGAGGTCCAGCACCACGTTGGCTCACTTGCTTCTCCCTAAACCCCACGGTGCCTTAGCCCTCAGCGCTTGGAGAGCGTGCCAGATCCACGTGGCCGGGCAGAGCCCAGACCTTCCCCGGCACAGCGGGAAGCCCGGATCCTAAGTCGTCAGGCAGGAGGGAGCTGGAAGGACTTGTTAGGTCCCCTCCCACTCTCTGCTCTCTTTTTCTTTTGTTTTTTTCCTCTCATTTCCCCAATATCAACCCCAGAATGGAAGATCACTTCCAATCCCGTTTTGCAGTATGGAATTTTTTTTCTTGTTGTTTCTTAGCAAAGACCAATTTTAGATGAATAACTTGCGACCGCAGAAACATGACACCAAAGCAACGGAGCTGGGTGGCAAATTTCTCCATTACCACAAATATCCTTTCTCCTGGAGGACCAGATTGGACGCATTTGGGATTGCTTGTTCCATCCTCAGTTGGTGGGAGGGGGCCGCAACATGCCCTTTCTGTCCCCCAGGGCTGTCCTCCTGCCACCAGATGCGCATTTGCCTCTTTGTGAGCTCTTGCCGAAGCCTGACAGACCCTTCAGTCCTGGGTGTGAAATTCTCCCCTTCTGTGGTGGAGGAGGCATCTGCAAACTCGCCCTGTCCCTCTGAGCGCCACTGGCTGTGCCTGGAGGAGGGAGAAGGTCATCCCACACAGCGTCCCTGTCCTCCAGCCTGCTGTTGCCAGAACCTTCAGAGACTTTGATGCCGCCCTGTCAAGATTTGGACTCACTTTGGAAGAAAAAGGGACCCTAGTGTCAGGGGCCACCCTGCACAACTCCAGGGGTGCCATGCCCCGCCAGTCGCACCGTGGGGACGAAATGTTCGAGCACAGTGAGCAGTGCTCCCTCCACGGGAAGATGTGCGCACTTAAGGAGAAACTTGGCTTTGGGGAGACTTGTGTACCAGCTCCGATCCTTTTTCTCCTCCCAACATTGTATCATAAACAGTTTCAAACACGCAGGAAAGTTACATAGTGAATACAGATATGTCGACCACCAAGATTCTGCTTAATCTTCCTCCCTGCCTTCCTCATTCTATCCATCTTATTCTTTTTAATAGACTACTTTTTAGAACACATTTAGATTTACAGAAAAACTGAGAAAACAGCAGAGTTCCCATATACCCTACACCCAGTTCCCCCGTTATCACTAACACCTGACACCAGTATTAACAAACCAACCGCATTTACTGTAATTAATAACCAGTATTGACATGTTATTTCTATCTTCCTATTAAAGTCCATACTTGATTCAGATTTCCTTGTTTTTACGTAACACTCCCTTCCTGTGTCAGGGTCCCCCCAGAATCCCACATGACACTTAGTCGTCACGCGTCCTCCAGCCACCCCAGGCCACAGTCTCTCGGACTCTCTGTGTTTCTCAGGCCCTTGGGAGTTTGGAGGAGGACCACTCGGGTGTGTGGAACGCCGCTCAGCCGGGACTGCGCTGCCGTCTGCTCCCGGTTAGACGGGGCTCCGTGTCACCGTCCGATGAATCTCCTGGTCGGTTTATGCACCTCTTCTGTCAAGTGGAGAGTGGAGAAAACGGCCCCCGTGTCCACACCTCGGGGTCATCGTGAGAGCATAGCGAGGGCATGGGTTCCGGGTCACCTGCCTGGACTCACGTCCCAGCTCCAGCATTCAGTGATGGCAACTGCGGTCAAGACACTTGGTTTCCTCAGGCCTCAGTTTACTCCTCTACAAAATGGGCACGAAACTGTCCGTCATTTAGAAGAGGCTGTGGGGTCAATGCAGCTCTGAGGACAGCGAGCCCTCAGCTACGACTGCCTGTTTTTCTTGGCATCAGGAATGTCAAGCACAGATAATAATCACCATAAAACCTTTGGAGGTTTTCTGTGACCTTTGACAGTGGGGCACAGAGAGGATGTGACCCTTCTCCGACCCCGCCCACCCTCGCTTCCTAACAGGAGGCGACTCCCCTCAGGCAGACATTCTCCTAATGACTAAGGGAGCAACACAGTTAATCCGCAGACCTATTTTATTATTGCTGCAAATATTTCTTTTTTATTGGCATGACCGGAGATAAGCCAGGACAGTGGAAGAGCCGCGGCTGCCACTAGGAAGCGCACCCGGGAACCCCAGGCGTGCGGCACGGCGTCTCCCAAAGGCAGGAAGCAGCCTCCGGCCAAGGCTCCGAGGAGGCTTCTGGCCAAAGGTTGATTGCTATAAACCCAGAGTCACGCAGCCCGAGGCCACGCAGGGCTGTCCAGCAGTTTCTGGCCTGGAGCAGATGTCCTTCTGGAAACTTCTCTGCACGCAGAAGGCCCGAGACGCCGTCGCTGGACACATGTGACATCTCATTTGCAAGCTGATTTTGGTTTCCAGAAAGCCAGAGAGCCAAAACCACGTCTCTGCGAAGGAAATCTGACCTTGACACGGAGGAGTGCGCCGACTCGTGTTACTCAATCCTAAGTCCAGGGTGGAATTTTTCCTAGATAATAGATCCTGGAACGTCAGGGCTGGAAGGGGGCTCGGAGGCCACCTCAGCACAGCTGCTGGCATTTATGGCATTCTTTCTGCGGGGCAGGCTCTGAGCCGAGCGCCTGGGTGCCTTGCCCACGAAGCTCCCACCCTCTCCCCGAGCTTCATCATCCTCACTCTGCAGACGAGGAGGCTGAGACCCAAACACCGAGCCACTCGCCCAGGCCCCGTGTCTGAGAAGTGCTGGGGCCAGGACTCAGCCCGGTACTGCACGCTCCGAACCTGCTCCTTCGTGCGGACGCCCCACAGCCACCCGCTCAGGGCTCCTTCACCGGGGGTCGCGTGGGCATCCCAGGGTGAGCTTCAGGGAGGTCCATACACCCCCAGAATGTGCACCCAAAATGTTGTGCATTTTTCTGGATGAGGATACAAAGAGTTTCAAAGGGGTCAAAGGGGCACCTTCTGTACCCCTCATTTTTCAGAGGCCTATGGGTTGTCATGGTTACCCAGTAAGCTAGGTGCAGGCCTGACCTTGGGCCCCCAGAGCCAATCCACCCCTTTCTCTACTACCATCTGGTGTGTAAACATATTTTTGGATCATTTTTCTTAGGTTTTTTTTATTCTATGTAAAGCAAAAACAGAAAAGTGCTCAGATCTTATGTGCAGAGCGCAATGCATTATCAAAGTGAATACACCTATGTCACCCCTGACCCAGAAGTAAAATGGTAGGGGCCCTCAGAAGCCCCCAGGTCCTCCCTATCATGACCCTCACTTCCCCAGAGCAGCTGCTCCCTGGCTCTCGGCAGCCCAGTTTGGAGGGCTGGTGGCCCGCCGCATGAGTGCCATCGTGCCATTGCTCTGGTCCATCTTTACCGCCGCATGGTATTCCACTGCGTAAATAGACCAATGCCCACGTGTCCATCCTCCTGCCAAAGCTTGCAACCTGGGGCTGTGTGAACAGAGCATGTGTGCACATTCCGGGGTGCACATGTGTTGGTCTTCCTGTTGTGTGTGGATCTGGGAGCAGAACCGCTGTGCCAGCCATCAGACGCGATGTCTGGCATTGCAAGATGCCGCCAAATCTTTTTCCAAAAGGGAAGTTCGCATTCCCACGAGCAGCTGCTCACATCCTTGCCAACGTTTAATTTTAGCTGTGCTGGTGGGCAAAGGCATCACACGTATTTTAAAATCTTAAACAACAACTTTCCAGCTCTTTCATTTTCTCCTTCCTTGAAGGCGCTCTTCTCAGTCACCCTCAACTCCCAGCCCTTGACACACACAAAGCCAGGGGCTGGATGTAGGCTGACGCAGCAGGCGCAGGCCACAGTGGGGCGGGGGGGGGGGACCTGAGAGCCATGGTCCTAATAGGGGTGCCCGAGGAGAGGGGATGTCTGGACCAGCCCTGATGCCGTCAGCCCATGCCTGGCTGAGACAGAGCCCAGGGACCCGCCTCCCTCCCTCCCCTTCCTCCTGAGGCTGTGTTGGGTGGGCCATGGGGGGCAAGTCTGTGCTGACTTGATCACAAAACTTGTGTGGGAGGCAGCCTGTTTAAATGAGCCTGCCCAGGCCTCCGTAGCAATTGAGTTTTAGGGAGGCCCCAGTGGCAGTCTCCAGTGGTTCTAAGGCAACTTACGGGGTGTAGCTTTCACACCCTGCACTTCTCAGAGGTACGGACGTGGGCGAGTTCCATGCTGCTGGGCACAGGCTGCCCTGGACCTGGAGCCCCGGGGAACAAGTGCAAGCTTGGCAGAGACTGAGGCGTCCATACCTGCCCCCCATCCCCAGAGAATGTGATCGGAACACGACCTTACACACGATCCATCCAGCCTGTCGTCCATTAAGAAGAGAAGCACGTATGGCTCGCACAGGAGGTGCAGCCCTCTCCTTGGGTGGCCCAGGAATCCTGGTGCGCAGACCACCCCCCCAGGCCACCCACATCTGGGGAAGGTACAACCACAGGGATGCAGCAGGCTGAGCCCCTGGAGTTCGGGGTACCTGGCCACAGTCCTCGGAGACAGTGGGAGGGCCCCCTCATCTCCAGCCCCTGCCTGCTGCTGGCCCCAGGCACTGGGCTGTCTGCGTCCCCCTGGGCCAGGTGACAGGAAAAATGTCCCTGGGCCAAACCAGAGGTTCTCTGCCATTCCCAACCCCTAAATACGACCCTCATCCCACACTTGAGGACCTAATAAGCTACCATTCCTGTGTTTCTCCTACTCAGGGCTTAACTCAGAGAATGTGCTGTTCTTACTCAGAGATGCCTGATCTCACTTACGTGTGGAATCCAAAAAAAGCTGAATGCGGAGAAGCAGAGAGCAGAAAGGTGGTTGCAGGGGGCCGAGGGGAGGGGTAGTGCAGGGGTGTCAGTCAAAGAGTTTGGGTTCTGCAGGATGAACGAGCTCTGGAGCTCTAAGGTGCAGGCCTGTGACGGGAGCTAACAGTTCTGTGCTGTGTCCCTAACTAGGCGAGGTGATGGATACATAGTTAGCTTGGTTGTGTAATTATTTCACGTGTTAATACGTGTATATCAAAACATCAAGTCGTAGACCTGAAACATATGCAATTTTTATTTGTCAATTACTCCTTAATAAAGCCGGGAGGAAAAAAAGATGCTTCTCACCTTCCTCCTTTACCCTCCGTCTGGGACTTGCCCAGAAGTGGGGTGAAGAGAGACTTTTTCCCTCTTGGCTGCAAATTTAGCACTTTCAGCTGTTTAAAGCTCTAACAGTTTAGGCTTCTCTGGCATCGTGTCCCGCCTGCTTTTCTTTCTCTCTGCCCCACCCCCAGTGTGTCTGTGCTGCCCCACCTCGGTACCCCACCTCTCCTAAGGCCCCAACCCCCCTCTACACACACACTCACACACCACTTTCTATTTGCAGGAAGTTCCAAGCAACACCAGGACACAGCTGCCCTGTGCACATGTTGCAATTGACTCTACCGTGTGTGTGTGTGTGTGTGTGTGTGTGTGTGTGTGTGTGTGTAGCAGGGAGGGCAGGGTTTCAGGGACTCCCAGGTTTGTTTCATATGTCCAGGATTATGAACGAGCACACACATGGGTAGAGCGCCCTGCATACATTGCTTGCCACGTGTTAACAAGGGAATGTATATTTATGAATATATTCATTTGTAGGGTGACCATTTAATTTATCATCTACATCTGCACACTTTTGAGAGTGAAAGGTGCCATGAATACTGGTGTCAGGACCCAGATGTGACCGGGCCTGTCCCATCCTATGTGGGGCAGGCAGTATGGTGGGGGGCACAGCCCAGTTCTGCTTCTCCTGTGTGGGGACCTGGAGCAGGTGCCTCTCGTCCCTTCAAGGAAGGCTCAGGAATGGCTGCCCCACTTCTCACCAGCTCATGGGAGGGGCGAATAATGAGATCAGGGATATGCTCATTGCAAATTATAAATCTTTATTGACAAAATGCAGACATTTCGAATTGCATCTGTGACACCAGATATCCAGATTAAAGGCATAAAAAGTCAGTCAGTCATAAGGTACATTTTCTGCCTAATGTGGATTTTAAAAATCCTGATGTGGAGACATCAGAAGAAGCCACTGAATTTCCCCTTCTCACTGAAAGTACTGGCTTCACCCCACCTGGAGGGACAAGGCGCTTCCCCAGTGCAAACTGTGCAGTGCTGGGCTGCCTCCCTCCTGGCGGGAAGGCTGCTGGAGGCGCTTTCTTCTGTGGCTCAGGACAGTTAATCTGTCCCCAGCTACTGTGCAGCGGCAGTCCCCACAGGAAGATAGCCTGCCTGCCGTAGTTTACTCTGGGGTTGCGGAAGCGTCTGCTGTTCTGTGGGGGAGCAAAAGTGTTTCTTGTGATCTGTTAATGCCCCCCCATTTGTCATCCGTTTCAAGTGACACAAAGAGCTGCATATTTTGTACGTTTTTATTGAACGGACCAGTTCCCCTACTGCCAAGATGCAGGATGTTTTATTCATAAGACCCTGAATGAAGATATATTAACCCTATTAAAATTAGTTGTGAAGTTTGAGCTATGATAAAAATTCTTTTGGTTTGTACTAATACTATGTCTAAGTTTGAGCTACTATGAAAATGCTTCCAGCAGCTGGATTTGTGCTGTGTCCATCTTCATAGTGAATCTAATAATGCGCGTCACTGTCAGTATGATCTGCAAAGACGGGGTGTCTGAGACGGCTGCACATTGTGTGTACGTAAATATATAGAGGAAATGTTTTTTGAGTGACACGTACATTAAAATCATTGAAATCATGGAAAGCAAAGTTCCTGCAGGAGAAATGTTTCAAAGAGGGTGGAAGAGACGAGATGGGCTCCTGGGTGGCTGCGGCAGAGAGAGCAAAGTGCCGTGTGCAAGGCGACAGTGCCTGCTCGCTTCCCGTGTGCGCAGAAAACTGGCAATCGATGATTTCGTGTTATTTACAGGGAAATGTTGCCCTTGACTTCTTTCTAAATCTTCTAAGAGAGATTGGGTGTAAAGGCAAAAATATTTGTTAGTTTTAAAATTTATGTTCTTTATGGAAGAAACAACACACGACTTTATAAAACGTATTTGACATTCTATCTAAATACAAACGCTTGCTTCTTACCTCGGCGAATGAGCTTCGAATGTGTCTGAGAACTATGAATTCTTTGGAAACTCTGAGGACCTAACTTTCATTTTCTCCTGAAGCTTTCCATTTAATCTCATTCGGCAATTTCATCAGTGTGTGTGTGCGTGTGTGTGTGTGTGTGTGTGTGTGAGAGAGAGAGAGAGAGAGATTTAAAAACTCTAAAACTGAAGGTGGAAAAAATACCAGATGAATTGTCCCCACTCTTTGTAGCCTCTATGTCCTCGAGAATGCCCCACAAGACGCTTCCTTCCCTCTTGCAGGACGTAGGGTTCTCTTCAGCTTCCCCACCAATCCTGAAATTCCTTTGTTTAAAACAAAACAAAACTGTGGCTTTTCTCAAAATGACAAACCAAACAGGCAGAATCTAAAAATCCCCCAAACACAACACTGACTATAAACCTTGCTAACTCAACAAGCAGATTTTATGGAGACCCCAGTAAAACCCCAAGGGCGGCAATAAATAAATCGCCAACTGTGTCTCCGGGACCTCCAAAGGCAGAGGGAGACTCCGTGCCCTGGTTTTGGGGATCCGCGGACAAACCATCCACATGGCGGAGCCGCTCAGATTCCTTCCAGACAGTCCGGATGGAATGAGGCTGGGAGGTATAGGTCCTGAACATTCATCGCGGAGCACGTTTCCAAACTTCTGCCTCAAGCAGGGATATACATATTTTGACTAAAGGAGGGAAGAAACAATACAATGAATCAACTAGTAAAAGTGGTAACCACAGCAGTAACAACACAAGGATACAAAGAAAGGGTGAAAAGCAGAGGGAGATGAACTTAATTTTTGAGAGCTGCACAACCAGCTGATGTGCGCCTAATACTTTAAACGGAAAACGCAGTTTCGCTCCCATTGCTCTGTCTCAACTGGGATCCTACCCCAGCTCTCACACCCAGTAACCGTCACAACGGACAGGACATTTTAAATTCTGCGTCGACATGTGAAGATGATTTCCCTTTCTAGCCCACGCTCCAGGAATTATTGTGAGCATGAGATGAGAAAAAGATAGGAAAGAAAAGGCATTTTGTATAATACTTAAGTTAAGGGGTTTCATGGTACCTCAGAATGTAAAAGGAAAACTGACGCATCCTTGTCACAGGTCACTGGCAGCAGAGCCTCCCTTTGCCCTTGGCGTACCTGGGCACCCTGCGGAGAGGAACAGCCCCTGTTCCTGCCAGATCCCTCCTAATGCTGCTGGGGAGTTGTTTTCTTCCCTCTGGCAGGAAGGAGCTTCCTTCTGCAAGTGTCCTGACATTGTTCTTGGTATTCCAGAAATTCCTTGGCTAACTGATGGCATGTCCAGAAGGGAGAGTCCCAGGCCACAGGACATTGAGCAAATCTGTGTTTAAAACCTCTTGCACGCACGCTTATGCACACAGTCTCACACAAGTGCACACCCGTGTACACACTCATTCACGCGCACATGCACACTCAGATGCTTGCGTGCATGCTCACATACACGCTTGCACTCTCATACACACTCAGACATCAGACACCCACTCTCATGTACACCTTCAGATACTCACACACTCTCACACTTGCCCACACTCTGGCACCCATGTTCGCATGCACACTCAGACACTCACACACACACTCCTGTGTTTCTTGCATGGTCAGCAAACCACCCTGGGCACTCCCATATGATCTGGGGCCATTTCCAACCACCCTCACCAGCAGCCCCTAAGCGGAAGGAAGCCCGAGAGCTGACGAGCCTTGGCTGCTCCCACACAGACCTGCCTGCATCGCAGCCCACATGAGGCACCTCAAAGCAGCAGACCCGACACCACCGGGTTCCAAATGCGGCGTCACCTCTCCAGTGGCTTCCTGGACAACACCTCCCTTAACACCCAGGCTTCCAGTCCCATGTGGTCTGGAGCCCCCTCGGCCCCCCACCATGCCTGGGGACAGGCAGTCCTTTCATCAACCCCCCAGAGTGCCGCACATCAGAGACAATTGGGAGAATCACCAGAGGGAACCAATCCCAGAGGCCACGTGGGTTTTCCATCCTGGCAGCCTGCGCCCAGCATCTTAGTGTCCTTCCTGCCACCCTTTGTCGAGCCCCAGCAGGTCCCATCTCTGGACGGGGGTGGGGGCTTAGATCAGGAAACAGTGGGTTTGGGGGCTCTACCTGCCTTCCTGTTCCCTGTCCCCCAGCTGAAGCTCACTTAACGGGGCCTCAGACCCCTCAGTCACAAAAGGAGGATTAATATCACACCTGCAAGCCGACTTTCCATGCTAGTGCCTGCCCTGGGTGGGGGTCTTCGGTCTGTGCGATTATTCCACCCACGCCCCCTCCCTCTCCAGACTCCAAGCCCAGCTCCCTGAGCAGGGCACAGCGCCCGCTGAGCCCCAAGCCAGGCATCATGGGTGCTGCCCTGGCACGTGCATTGTGAGGTACCTCTCGTGTCTGAATGCAGGGTGCCGTGAGAGTTAAACAAAGAAGGAAAATGCACAAGCTTCAGTTGTTGTTTCTACTATTATTGTTCTTGTTGTTACTAGACGTGGCCTCTGCTTCCAGCGGGGAGAGACACACGTGTGAGCTCACCACCCTGCCACGAGATGCGTGTTGCCGGCACTTCCCAGGGCAGAGAGCCGGGAGCTGAATTTCTCCCTGCGAAGCTCCTTGCTGGGAGTTCCACACCCAGGTTTTGTTATTCAAATGCAAGCGACACCTGCTGAAGGGTGTGTCTCAGATATTTCCCGCCTCTCCTGGTCCTGGAGGAGTCCAGGGTCCTGGGAGGCATGTGCTCAGGGTACTAGTAAGAGTGTGTGCGACCATGACAGCTCCGCAGAACCAAGCCTCCTGACGCCTCAGCCCACAGGCAGCGAACGGCAGGCGGATGCCTGGTGCTCCCATGGTGTTGGGGGATTCTGGTCTCAGTGACTGTACCAGTGCCATTATCCCACAAGGGGTCCCCCCTGCAGTGCAAGCGACTTCTGCCCACCTGGACCCCAGTGCCAGTAACCAGCCGGCTGTGCCGCTACATGCCCTGGGAGCCCTTTTCACTGACGCTCTAACTGCTGCCGGCCGGGCGGCTCTTTGCCCAGAGGCTGGCACCAGCTTTGCAAGATACGGGTCTGTCCATCACCCCGAGGCTCCAGGCAGCCAGCCGGGAGGAAAACAACAGGAGCCAGAGCCACAGGCTCAGTGACAATTATCTTGTCACTGCCGGAGCCGCAGACTTATGAATGGCCCCTTTACTGGAGCAGAGCTGGCTGCCGAGAGGTCCAGAGGCAGCCTCTGGTGCCAGGTTTGCAGCCCGGCCGCAAGATAAATCACTCCCTCGCCAGCCTCCAGAGAGCTGAAACTCCCCACATAGGCAGCCTCATGTGTTTATTTGTTAAAATAAAAATGCCCCGAGCACCTGTCCATGGAGTCGTGTTCCCCACTGGGGAAGGAGGGAGGCAGCTCTCTGGGCATCACTGGGTGGGACTCGTGATGACATCACCACCTCTGCCTCACTGGGGGACTTCAGAACAGTCCACAGATATGATCTGAGCACCCACCACATGCCAAGTAGTGCCCCCCCGCTTGGGACTGCAACGGCAAACGGGCCAAAGCCCCTTAGCTCAGGAAGCTCACGTTCTAGTTGCGGCTGGGGAGGGAAAACAAACCAGCAAGGCAGTGTCAGGTCCTGGTAAGAGCCCAGGTGAAAATGAAAGAGGGAGGTGAGGCGGTAGGAAGGGCTTCCCAAAGGAGGGAGGACCAGCTGTGTGGAGACTTGAGGGAAGAACATTCCAGAACATTCCAGAAAGATGGAATGGTTAGTGCCAAGAAGACGTGAGCTTGATGGTGCTTGGGGAGTAGGCAGGAGTGGCCTGAGGGAGGAAGAGAGCAGGAGGCGGGTGAGGGGGCCGGCAGAGGTGGGTGGCGAAGGGCTTGTGGCTCAGGGGAATGGCCTATGTTTCCTCGGGGTCACTCTGGTGACAGGTAGAGACATGCCGAGGGGGCCAGAGGTGGGTGGACGTGGGAGGCCAGAGGGAGGGCTTATACGTGACGTGGTGGGGACACGGACTGTGGTGGCACGTGCTGCAGGAGACTACAGCAAGGCTCACGAATTACCTCTCGGTTTGTGTGGGTCAGAAGTGCGGGCTCGGCCCGGTTGGGTCCTGTTCAGGCTTCGATCCCAGGGCTGGGGTCTCCTCTGAATGCTCCACTGGGGAAGGATCCAATTCCTCGCTCGCTCGGGCTTCTGGCAGAATTCAGCTCCTCCGGGCTGCTGGATGGAACGCGGCAGGGTTCTTGGTGTTTTGTTGTGCTGGTTAGCCCTGGGCTGGGGGCTGCCCTCAACCACTGGAGGCAGCCACAGTCCCCTGCCACAGGGGCGCCCAGGCAAGCTCGCGTGCTCCTTCATAGCCAGCAAGGGTGCGAGGACTCCAGCCAAGCGAGGGCCCCAGCCTTGGGTGACATCCTCACGTACCCGTGTACCTGGGACCAGATGCACTTGTTACCTTTGCCGGATGCTATCAACCAGGGGCAGCCCCAGGCCCAGCCCTTTCCCCCGGGTGGGAACACCAGCAGGGGTGGGCGCAGGGCCTTAGGGTCTGCCACCTCAGTGGCATCAGTGGCTATGGTAAAAAGTGGACACTTCTGCTAAATATTTTGAAATTCCTACAAGAAACAGCACATTATGATCCCCACTTAATGCATGAGAAGTAACGTTTTGCCCTGTTTGTGGCAAATGATGATTAATTTTTCTCCACTAAATCACTAAGTCCCAAGACGGGGGAGATAGAAGCTCGGTAGACAAGATTTTAAGATAAGTTAAAGGAGCCACCAGAAGAGGCTGGATGTCATGTGTTACGAGAGGCAATGTCACCTGTTCCTGACATCTGTGTCTGGGTCACAAACCGCCCCAAGTTTGCTGGCTCAAAACGCTGATGTTCACTTTCCCTGCTACTCAGAGCGGCGGCACCCACTGGGCAGGCCCAGAGGCTAGGGCTGGGTCTGGGGGCCGGGCACTCACACACAAGTGCCACTGGGACCGTAGCGGGGGCTGCTGGCCAGAGGACTGACACATGTCCTCTTGGTGTGGCCTGGTTCCTGCACATGGCAGCTGGGTTCTGGGTGCGAACACCCAAGACAGACACTTTAATGACCCATCCTGGAAACCGTGCAGGGTGATTTCTGCTGCATTCACTTTGTTGGAACCAGTCACTAAGCAGCCAGTCCACAGGGAGGGAGATTAGAATCCGCCCTTGCGTGGGAGGTGGGTCGAAGGATATGCAGCCCTGTTTTGAAATGACCACACCATCTGAAAGCATACATTGACTCGAAAGCAATGTGCAGGTGAGGACTCCTGAAATTCGGGCCATTATTTCCAGCCTTGGTGGCCGATCGAAAGAGAAAAGTCGGGCTCTCCCTTGTTGGCCCGCAGGAGTAAGGGGCAGGCATCAGCTTCAAAGTTGTCCCCTCACTCAGCTGCACGGGGAGGGGATGCCTTGTGGCTTCCTGGGCCTCGGTTAGTTCATCTGTAAAAGGGGACAATAACTTCTCATCCTACATATTTCAAGAGAGATCTTAGAAAAATGTCAAGTGTCATGGCAGATTTGAGCTACTATGGCTATCGCACAGGATGGTGAAGGCAGGTAGTGGCGGCTGGACCCTGATCCCGTCAGCCCCCGGCAGCCCCACAGAGACCCAGAGCCTCCTCGGCTGGGTCTGCCTTGGGCTCCTCTCGCGCCACAGCGTCCCCCAGAGCGAGCGGGCACAGGATCCCTCCGCATCTCACCACAGCTATTACAACACCCGATTTTAAGCTAATCCCAACACCAAACCTCACTCACAGCGAGCATGCGCCTACACGGGCCAAACGCCGCTCCAGATGTCGGCCACACCGAGCCAAATTCCCTTCCTCTGTGGAGCTCGAGTTCAAGAACCGGAACCTTCCAGCAACCAACGAGCCAGGTGTTTGCGCTTTGGAGTTAAGACCTTTAGGAAACTTGGCAACATTTTTTCACTTTTCGTCTGGATACTGTCACAATCTGTGGGGAGGCCAAATGATACAAAACATGATGTCTTTTTGGGCGAGGTAAAAGTTTTGGAGAAAGATAGTGGTGACGGATGCTTAACACGGTGAATGTGATTAATGTCGCTGACTGGTACATTAAAAATGGTTACAATGGTAAACTTTATGGTACATATATTTACCCCAGTTTTTTAAAGGTTAATAATGTATCAATAAGGTATCAAAACTCATTGAATGTCATACTTCAAATGAGTGACTTGTACAGTATCTGAATTTATATCTCAATACCGTTTTTAAAAATAAATACATAAATATTTTAAAAGATACCTTTAGAATTTAAAAAACATAGCATAGCCCAGATGGAAAGATAAAACTCTATCAACCGTCTTGGATATTTCCATAATGAATGATATGCTCTTTAAGACTAATGCTTGCTCCTCTTAGCCAAGCTTTTGCTCAACAGAAAATCAGACACGCCAGACGCACGCTCTGGGCCAAGCTCAGGCGTCTTGCAGGAGAAACTTCTGGCCGGTTGATTCACAATCAATTTCATCCCCACCGACATGCGAGAAGCTCGGAAGGGCTGTAGGAATCAGCCAGTCTTGGAAGTAACCCAATATCCCACAGACCGCGTCACTCCGCCCCACCTTCCATACCAGTTAACATAATTTGATCTTTCATAATCCTGGAATTTACATGTTCAAGGCAAAAATCTGCATAGCAGAGACACTTAGTCCAGCAGATAAATGACCCAGTTTGCCCGTTATGGACAAATATCCACATGGGCTGTTGATTCAACCAACTGTTCAAGGAAATCGAACCCGGATCCCAACAAAGGTGAACTGTGCATAAATCAAAATGCGGGCTGGGTGGGATCGGCTTCGACACTGAGGAGGAAGCGGAGATAGGAAGGGAGCCGGGGTCAATCCCCCCAAAAGGAGCCGCCCGGTCTCGGTTTGGTTTCAATTAGTGTTAAGAACGATTTTTTTCTTCTGCTGGCCTGTGCAGAGGTAGAATTGCTGGGGCAACTGGCATTTCACGTAATTGGCGCTGATGGTCACCGAATCCACAGGGCTGAGACCGACACCCCGAGTGCTGCTGATTTAGGTGAAATTGAACAGCTTGGATGTGACCACAAACCCAGCTGAAATGTGCGTGCCCCGGGATGGGGTGGTTTGCAGCCTGAACAGGACAGAGGCTCCACTGTGCTCCAATCAGGACCCGGTCCAAACCCAATCTGGGTGTCCTGCTGCCCGCAGGGCTCTAGGACGCAGATTCCGAGGCTGAGGACACTCTATAGCACCCCCATCTCCAGCCACCACTAGCTGACGGGGCCTCATGGCAGCCACCCAGGCCACTGTGTGTTCCAGGGCTAAGGGCTCTGGGATTGTGCAGAGGGCACAAGGCCAAAGGACAGTGAATTTATTGAAACCAGCAAAATAACTGAAAATTCTCAGTGTGCAGAGTGTGCCTGGCCAATTGGCCTCTCTGAGGGGCCACCTTGGCCCCAAACCCAGTCGATGCACTCCATGCCGGTCCTCTTGGAGACACATGATGAGTGTGGATGACCAGGGATAATGGTGACAATAGCATCCCTATTGAAGGACCTCGGACTGCCGATGCTATTAGTTTAACTGGGTCTCATTTCTCCCTGGCATTTGGGGAAGAACCTATCTTGAATGTCTATGTCCACCCACCAGCCACACGTGGCCACTACACAAACTTCATTCATGTGATATCGTCGATCAGGAGGGAGTGAGGCCCGGTGCATGCTCAGAATCAGGGGGCCTGATGCGGAGGCAGAGGTCACGGGAGGCTTCCTGGAGGAGGCTATACCAGAGCAGAATGCTTAACGAAGCCCAGAAACTCTCCAAGACCAGGGAAGGGGGTGCAGCCAGAAGGAGCAGGGGTGCAAAAGTGCAAGGAGGGAAACCGCCAGGAGCCTGCTGGGAACTCCCAGCTCCCCAGGGTGGTGTTCACACAAGGGGCCAAGTGGGGAGTTGGGGGCAGCCTGGGGGCTGGGCTTGGAGGTGGGATTCAGTCCTGTAGGCAGCAGGCCCTGGAGGGGCTCCAATGTGTCGGTGCGTGCTTAGGGGTGGGCGTCAGAAACCTGGATCCCTTGGCTCTGGAAGGAGGGTTGGGAGAGTGAGGCTGGAGGGAGACCAGTCCGGAAGCTGTGGCGGTAAACCAGGCATGAAACAGGAGGGTTGAGGCAGATGGCAGCCGTGGGGATGGATGACAGGGACAGGCGCAAGGTGGATTTAGGAAGAAATCAAGGGCTCTGCTTCTAGCTGAGCTCAGCCACTTATTGAGTTACTCTTGTCCGTCCCAGAGGTCCTCCCTGGGAGGTCACCTCGGCCCCTCTCCCAGTGGCCACTCCTGCCTGACTCTGTCCATCTGAGCCCTGCTCCCTCTCCCGCCTTGTCCCCTGGGAACCAGGAGCGGTATCAGCTACAGTGCCATGACCTGGCTTCCTGCTCTACCTTTCGGGGCTCTCTTACACCCATCTCCACCTGGATAATACACACACCTGGGAATTCTTTCAACTTAAGTGATCCATCTGCTTCCTGCTGGGACCCTGACTCAGACACACACTTTGAGTCATTTCGCAGAAATTTGCTCTGTTCCTAGAAGTGTGTGCTAAGGTGCAGCGCAGGGAACAGCCCAGGCAGGGTCTCTGTTCTCACAGGACTCTACGGTCCAGGGCAGCACCTGGGGTCCTCGGCGAATAGGCAGAGTCCCTGGGCCCTGCCCCAGGCCCAGCAAGTCAGGACCTCTGGGGGAACGCCCCAGAGTCTGCAAGTCTAAAAAGATTCTCGGGGCTCTTGTGCACACCCTACAATGGGCCAAGCTCAGAGCTGCCAGTACAAGCCATTGTTGTTCTTTGTGATGCCTCGTATGGGACAGGGCTGGGACCCAACTGGGACACACAGAAACGACATCACGGGTGGGGTCTCCTACCTGGTTAGCAGGTGTGAGTGACCAGTGTCCAAGCCATTTACACCAGGGGGTAAAGATTTGGAAAGTCATCCCTGAATTCTTAAGGAACTAGCTGATGTGTTCATTTTTCTCCATTTATAATTTCTTGTACTGTATCTTCAATCCCTCAAATTGTACCAACACAATCAACATAATAATTTAAAGACCAGTAATCTGTTATTTATAGTGTGGGTCCCCTCTCTCCCTCCCTCCCTCCCTCTCCTTCCCATTATCTCTCTCTCTCTCCCTCTGATATGATAGCTGTAGCAAGTCCCACTTTATAAAAATCTATATTAATTTTTTAAAAACGTAAGTTGATGGCAATTATTTTATTTGAAAGTCACATTTCATTTCCATAACATGCTCCTTAGTGTATTTGTAGCACGGTTCGATGGACAAGAAAACCATGAGGGAGGCTGTAAAGAATTCATCTGTGCTTTGAAATGAGGCGGAGCTGTGGCCGCCCCCCCCCAGGGGACCCGCTGGCCTGGGAGCCCCTCACACTAACCCCAGGCAGATCCCCAACTCTGTCTCTGGGGTTCCCATCCATCCAAGATTTACTGAGCCCAGTAAAGCGAACCCTGTCCACTGCCACGGGCAACATGTAGTCTCACACCTCTTCACAAATCCATGCATTTCCCCCCCACTCCTAGGCTTTGAGATGTTTAAAAACAAAACAAAAACAAAAAACCAGGTCCTTTCTTTATCTTGCTTCTTGAATGCAGCATTCGATAAATTGCAATAGGTAAATGTCGCCACTGTCGACCATGAATTCCATTGCACAATATAAAAGCCCTCATTTGCTTTCCTTTTGGATTGGATTTCCAAACGGGTCAAATGTTTACAGAAATGGCCCAAACTGTACAAATAAACCATAGCTCTAGTGAGGAAGGCAGTTTACATTACTCCGGGTCAGATGCATATGGAAGCCGCAGCCTGTCCTTTGAAAAGCACTTCGAACAGCATACGTGTGAGCTCTGTGCCCCGTCTGGGATCCCTCAACTCCACCACAAAGCCTGGGGACAGGCATGGCAATCCTATAAGCCCACGCACCCTTCACACTCCAGCTGGGCGGCTCTTGTCTCCCACCAGGTGAAACAAACAGGGGCTTGCACCCAGGAATCCTAGACTGCTCACACACTGCGGACCTCCTGCATGGCCCCCTACCAGGGGGTCACCTGTGCACTCGGGGTTGCCATTGCTCACCTGAAGCACTGCAAGAGCAGGAACTGGGTCTTGTTCTCCTGTATTTGGCACGTGTGACATGGAACCTGCACACAGATGATTTTCACCTGTTTGCTAATCCAACCCCCATTTTACAGATGGGGAAACCGAGGTGCTGAAAGGCAGGCAGGCTATTTGGGTGTAGCAGGTAGATCTAGGGTAGAGGTGGATGTTCAGCTCCATGGGGCTCCACTGGCCCACCCCATTAAAAGTGGAGCAGTGACTCACACCGCCTCATCGCAGGATGGGGGGGATCCAGCTCCCCTCTCAGTACCACCGATACCAACTCACACTGCGTCACTGCTTGCAGCTGGGGGAGTAACCCAGCTCCTCCCTGTGCCCCGCCGATGCCAGTGGGGGGAGGCACAGTGCTGAGCATCTCTGCCCCATCCGTCCTCTCTCAGCCTTATTGACCGGATGGGGACTCAGCCACCGGTGTGTGTGGGGACTACTGGAGAGCGGACTAGCCCCTCATCATATTCATACCACCTCCTTCCGGCCCAGCTCCCCACTGAGCCCTACTGACGTGGAGTGTGGGGACAAGGCAGTGCTGGCTGGCTCCACCTCACACTGCCACATTCAGCCCGTTTGCTTCCGCATGGGGGTGAAGTTTTTGCGCCCCATTCAGCGCACTACCATCCCAGCAAGGGAATAGGAGCTCCGCCTGCTTCTACTGGGCAGGGGAGGGAAGGTGAGGTCCCTGCTTGGCTCCGGCTGGGAGAATTCGACTGCTGCTTCCACGAGGCTGGGATGGGGTACAGAAGATTGGTCTCCACTCAGCCCCTCTAAAACCACAGAGGGAGAGGGAGCTTTCCTGTTGGTGTTTGTCTGGCTGGAGTAGGGTGGACACGATTATGCAAGTGTTCTGTTCTGTTAATCCACACCTTCCCTGGTGTGCTGAGTTGGGGGAGGAAACCGGCTTCCCTAGGGTCATTTTTTCTATGGGCTCATTGGAACTCTAGGCTTTTCCGGCATCCTATCTGGGGCAGGTGAAAGACAACGAGGAAATTCAGGGAACTTTCTGCCTAGTGATTCTTTAAGTCCCGAGGTCCATAAGCAGTCTGCCTCCTTCATTCCACGCTTCAGTCTTTGCATATCTGCCTGTTGTGCTATACGTAGGGGTTTCGGTTGCGAGAGGTGGGCCCTGGGGGGATTGGTGCTACTCCATCTTGGCAGGAATCAGAAGTCTCCCCAGAGGGAAAATTTGAACATACGTCTATCGACTCTCAGAGCCCCTGGTTTGCAGCCTTGCTGCTCCACCAGGCTGCCCCACCACCCATGCTGCAGAGGCCGTCACCAACACCCATCAGCACCTCTCTCAGCGTCAAAGTCACGGCCGCACTTGGGACCTTCCAGAACAAGGCACGCTCACCTCCCCAGCCTCCCTCAGTTAATGCCGGCCGGAAAGACTCACCGGGCACCAGCGCGTGTCTGGGGACACCCTCCAAGCCCATTCTCAGTCAAAGGTTCACGCTAAGCATGGGCTGCGACCACTCCCGCAGGAGGCCCCGGCAGACATCCGACCCAGGGTTTCTCCATGTGACACTTCACGTTCATTCTCCATCATTTCGTCCCCTCCTGGAGACACACTCAGGAGACAGGCATTTGGATCCTCTTTGGTCTGTGACCGCTTGGGTGGCCTGAGGGAAAATGCGTTAGCACATGCTAAAACCCCTCAATCTCCTCATCCAGGATGAGGATGGCAAACACCTGGCGGGGATACCTCAGGCCCACCCAGGTCTCCGGAGACCAGGGGGAAGCAGGAGTGGTACCAAGAGCCAAAAGTCAAGGTCCCTGCCCTTGTGGCTTGCTCTTTCGTGGCGAGTTAAAGAAATGGCAACAGGAACAACACATCTCTGTCTGCCTAATTTTTTCATGCAAAAGCTATAAGTTCTGCACAGAAGTTTGGTATTACATCAACCAAGCAAGCAAGCACTATAACTAAGAATTAGTAAGAGCTTCCCAACCCGCCATTTGTAACATGGAGATGATAACAGCGCCCACCTCACGGCACTGCTGCGCTTAGATGGCACCACGTGTGTGAGTTGGTGAGCACGGTGGCCCGTTAGCCTCACGTAACACGATCGTTAATTTTGTTTTCTTCCCCTTTCCTTGCACCAGCTTTCCCTTTTGTTCCTTCGCCAAAGCGATTACAAAACAAACTTTTTCAAATAAAAGAAAGAGTCCGCAGGCACCTTCTTTCAGAACTAAATCCCTATGGCTTCAAGTTCATTTTCCACATTAAATTTGGGAAAGGGGGCAGAATTTGGAAAGTCCCATGGAAGAGACCAGAAACTGGAAGTTATAAAATCCTGGGCCATGACATCAGGATGCGGCAGCACAGTTTACACAAGAGGCTGTCTCTTCCAGTAACCCGCCTCCCGGCCACTGCCACCGGGCCGAGGGAGTTAAAGCTGGAGAGTCTGGAAACCAAGACTGCGCTCTCCCCAAGCCAGGGTTCGTAATTGGGCTTAGGTGATCGGTGCCGTAGGAAATATTCCAAGCGTCTGTTAGCTCACCCCTACTGTCAGAGCAGGCTGGTGTGAGAGGGAGGAGGCTCGTAAGCAGCTGAGAATGCCTGAACTTCACTGAACAAGTTGGAAACTTACGGACTTGAACTATTTCTCCTAGTTACACGGCTTCCCCGGCCCCCTCCGAGCGGGGGATGCGGCTCCATCCCTTCAGCAACTGCAGAGGAAGGCTCTCCTCTTCGTGCTCCTCTTCCTCTTAGCCACTTCCGAACTGCTGTCTCTCCTTTGACCAGCTCTTGGGAGTCTCTCTGCTTCTGGAGGTCACCACTGAGGGCAGATGCCACCACCTCTTGTCTACCAACTGGAGGGATTTAACCCGGGTCCCACCCTCCTCCTCCTCACCCATCTCCAGCACCCACAGGCGAGCCTTCCTGTGTGTGGCCTTGCAACGACCTCCCGTCCCTGATTCCGGCGCTCTGCACCTACTGGTGAAGTTCCGGTTGGCGGGCTGAGGGACAAGCGCTGTGAGCTCGCTGCTGCCGAACGGCTGCCACCGTGGCTTTGGGGCCAGCCACGGAAATGCCCGTCCTCGTTTACTGCGGAGGAAGATGTAGAGCTAAGCCTCCTGGGAAAAGTTCCAGAATCAGGCCACTGTCCTGGATAAAACCTGCCCTGTTACTGCCCTGGTGCGAAGAAGCAGCACAATCCCTGGGACGGGCCAGAGTCCACCCCTGACCAACCAGGCGACCCTGGTGCGCCTCAGACCCCCTGTGTGGTCTCAGTGTATCCATCTTCATGGTGGGTGTGGGGACCGTCCCAGCCTGGTGGCATAAGGAAGAAAGGCTTGACCGGGGTCCTGACTCGTGGTAACAGCATTCTTGGACCGCTCTGTCATGCTGTTCTTAGAATTTTCTAGGATAACGTTATGTGTGCACTCATTCACACACACACACTCAATGTTGAATGGAAACGTGCTAATGTTTTCTAGAATTTTCTAGAATAAAATTATATGTTCTCTCTCTCTCTCTCTCTCTCTCTCTCTCTCTCTCTCTCTCACACACACACACACACACACACACACCATTTCCAGAGGGGAAATTGTTAATATTTCATGAGTTTGTGGTTAAGCCCAGAGCTAAATTCTCAGCCAAGGAAATCAAATTTTAAAACCCAGGGGAGGTCGTTTCTTAGGCCCTGACAAGGCTCTCTAATGCCCTCTCTGAAGCTGCACTCACACTTCCCTTGCATTAAGTGGTCTGCACCCAGGCGTTTGAGTCCATACGCAGCAGGGCGCCTATACCCTTAATGACGTCACAGTCCCCTCCTTGAGCTGGACTCAAGTGGAAACAAGTAGAAATGCCTGGGAGGGGACAGGGTGGCATCTTTGTCAGCTTTTGATGCTCCTGCCCAGAAGACAGCCTGGGGAGAGGAGATGGTTCCAGATGGGGAATTGGAACCGCAAGGACGGGGAGAGTGAAGGGTCTTTGCTCCCCAGTGATTTCAGCTGCTGTTCCGCAGTTTGTTTTTGCGCAGCCTCACGGCCGATCAAAATACAACAGCTGGAACAGCTCTGGCTCACTATGGGTCACAATGACCCACGGTTATCTCCACTCTACAGGTGAGGAAACTGAGGCCCTAAAGGTTTCGCCACCTGGCCCAGGATGACACAGCCAGCTAGAGGCAGAATCGAGACTCTAAGTTAACATCTTATCCCCTCCAGGGATGGCCAGCAAAGAGCTCGCTCCCCAGCCCCAGGGACCAAAAGCAAACAGCTGGGACAGGGCAGAGCCCAGCCCAGGCTTGGTGCAGACAGCCGCAGCATCTCCCCGCCCCCACGTCCCTGCAGGTCCCGGAGACACTGAGTGGCGAAGCTGTCCCGGTGGCTAAACGCCAATATCCACTTGAAACCATTTGGTGCTTGACGTTGGACTTGATTGTATTCCGTGTTCTGCAAACTCGCAACCTTTTTGAACAAAACAAGAACAAAATTAAAGCTCCCTGTGAAGATCTAGGCTGGGTGGAGCCGAACATACTCACTTTCTGAGAATTCCATCAGACTCTTTTGCACTCCACGCAGGCCAGGGTAGCCTGTTCGACCCGCTGGAAAGCAGGGGGCTGTGTCTGGCTCTCACACCTTCCCAGGCCTGGAGGAGGGTATTGCTGGTCCCCTGGGGTGCAGATGTAAACAGCAGTGAGTCTTCTTTGTAAAGCAGCTCGCTTAATTACACCAATAAGAACTTGAAAGCAGGCCTGGCCGGGGGAATTGGTAATGTCGATTTAATCTAAATACAGAAAGTTCTCCACCCGCTCCCTCTAATCGCTTAACAACCACCAGCACCCTAGGAGTGTGCGCCATACAGATGTGTTGAACATGAGGAGGGCGACTGTGGCAACTTCTTGCCCAAAGCATTTTTAAATGCAGGAGTTCAAGTATTAACCCAGGAAATGGCAGATTTTACTGTAATTTCACACGGTTCTTGTTACCTGGCTCCAGAAAGAGGAAAGAGGTGTTTAATAAAAGCAAGGGCTTTTATTTATTATTATTGTATTTTTCTTATCCTATTTATTATTGTTGTTGAGATATAAATAAAAGCTTTTGTGTAGGACGTCCAAGAAAATATCACAAAGGGTTGACTCATCTGAGAGAGTTGCCTTTGTCTTTCTCTCTCGTCACCACTTTTTTTCTTCCTGGAATGTGGATGCCATGGATGGAGCTTCCACAGCCTTATTGGATCATGAGACCTTAAAGAAAGAAGTTTGCAAAGTGGGACAGAAAGACGCCTGAAGACCTTCACAGAGCGCATAGCCAGACCCCTCATTTTAAATTTTATTTTAATGAGGACAAAGCAATAATATTCCAAAGACAAACTCCTTGAGCTTAAATCCTAAGTCTTTTGCCTCTTACTTTAGTCACTGCTAACCTCAGACAGGTTATCTTCAACCCTCCTGTATCTCAGTTTCCTTGTCTACAATATGGGGATAATATTGCCAACCTCACAGAGTTGTTATAAGAATTAAACACACACACATAATTAATAATTAGAGCTATATATGTATGTGTAAAACTAAATACAATAATAACCAGCAGTGGTGACCTTCAGGAACCATCAAATAGCTCTTGTTTTTTAGACTCCAAGACTTCTGTATTTTGCCTCTTCTGTTTTCCTGAGCCTGGTTTTCCATCTTTATGGTTGATTACAGAGCTATCCAATACAGTAAATTTCACTTCCCCAAGTAACCACGAGCACAGATTCCTACCTACCCGACAGAGCCCTAAATTGCACTGCTTGCTCTGTGTCACTGCGGACCCTCAGGGTTGCGAGTCCTGCCTCTGCCATCATCAGGATGGCAGTGTCCACGTCCACACGTCCTCCCACAGGGCCCCAGCAAGGACACTTGCTCATGAGTGTCCAGCCAGGCTGAGCTGGCTGCCCTCGCCCCCCGGGAGGGAGAGCACCTGCCTGGGGCAGACGGCGCCTGTCATGCAGGGTCTCCCGGTCAGGACCCCCTTTCCAATGTCAGCTGAAAGTTCTTTCCCACAAAACCCTGCATTCGGCCCTCACAGACAAAGCCCCTGGCCAGTCAGGTCAGCCTCCTGTCTCCTTTTGCTGAAAACTAAACCCTCCGGAAGACTCCAGGAGCTGGAGTTGGGCAACTTCCAGGGGAGGTTGGTTCTAGCATGTTCCCAGTCTCACCTGGGACAGTTCTAAGTGTGAAAGTTGCCACGAGGCCGTGGGTACTTCACTTTTGTTTACTTCTTAGAAGCAGCTTACGTGGATGGCTGGTTTGGGATGCCTGAGAGAGGCGGCCGGGTTTCTCGGCGACTGTTTTAATTCGGGTTCCCTCCCAAGAGATGCAGAGATGAGGGCTCACATAAGAAATTTGTTTAGCTGACAACCCCAGGAAAATCAGTGGGTGAGCGAGGAAGAGAAACGGGGACAGAGGGCAGCTGACAGTGGGCTGGGAGCCGGAGTAGACGAGTGCTCAGAGCTGCCCCAGCAGAGGCAGCTGCAATACACCGACTCTGGGAGTCACTGCTCAAAGATCGCTGGTGCCTGTGTGTACCTGCGCGTGTGTGCACGTATGTGTGCACGGGCACTCCCGGGAATTCACACTTGCTGTGCAGGAAGCGAAGTCCAGAGGCAGCCCCAGGCAGGTGCTGGCGGTCACAAGCTGAGCAGGCACACTGCCAGGGTCAGGGCGAGGCAGTCCAGATAGGCGAGTCTCTGCTTTGAGGCCAGATGACAGAGGGTAAGGGAGGGACCGTGCGACCTGTCCGTTCTGATTTGGAAGTGCTGACCTGCCCCTTTATAAAATGATGGCAACAACAGATGATAAGTTTAAGGTCTGTAGTTGGCAAAAACAAAAGTAAAAGTTTGACAGCTCTAGGTGGACTCTCCCAACTTATTTCTTTTTCAGTGTGAAGGGAAACTGTCATGATTTGTGAAATCCCAAAGTCCAGAACCCAGAGCCCCAGGCTGCTGCGCGCCCTGCCAGGGCTCCATTCCGCCCCCACACTGCTCTCTTTGGGAGACACGGTCGCCGATCTTGCTCCGCTGGGAAAGGCCATGCCCCCTCGCCGTGCCTGAGCATGCTCTGTGCTCGTCTGGCCACAGCCCTGTCTCCTCGGCTGGCCGTGCGGATGCTCCCAGAGGGAGGCGGCGGGGACTTGGTCCCTCTCTGTACAGGTGGTGGCAGGTGCAATTCCGCCAAGGGGCAATGAATGCAATGAATGTTTTGGCATGAATGAATGAATGAATAAATGCAGCATGTGCACCTTGACTGCACATCCACCCCCGGAACCTTCTGCAGAACAAGGTGGTGAGAACTCAGAGGGTAGGGGTCTTACCTGGGCCATTTCCAGCCTGCCTCGACGAGGAACTGCACCCAGAACCCGGCACTTGACAATTCTTGGCAGGTTTTTCCTGAATTGAATTGCCGGGTGTTTGTATTAATATTAAGACCACGGATAACCAAGTCTATGTGAGAAATGTCTACATGAAAATCCAAGAAACAGGAATGCGGTTTTAAACGATTGTCTGTGAACGTCAGCCCGTGGTACAGAGGTGAATTCCAGCTCTGCCACCTAGGGTACGTGACTTCCCCACTCTGGGCCTCAGTTTCCCGCTTATAAAATGGAGATGATGATAATAGTGCCCAACTCATGAGGCTCGTACTAGGCTTATGCATGGAGATAGAAGTAAAGCGCTTAGTATTTAATAGGCAATCAATCAATGGAAGTTATAATTAATATTGTCATGTATCTCTATTATTAATAAATGAAGTTATAATAATTGTATGTGATATACATTATAACGTATAACATGATACACACAATAGTATATGCATTATGCATAATAATAATGTTGGTTGATTGACAGGAGTTTTCATAAATCCTTACCCTTTGTTGAGTTTTTTCCTATCAACATAATCGCATTCAATCTTTTCGAAGAACTGAAAATATTTTTCTCATGTGATGTTCCAACATGATATTCTTCATGTATACTAATTACTTAAACATTTTTTTCCCTTTAGAAAGTATATTTTCTTAATAATGATTTAATGTGTTACAATTAATTTGGCAAAATATAGAACTGCAGAAACCAGAAGTCAGGAGGGCCCTTGGTGATCATTAGCTTAGAAAAAATTTGACAGGGAGCTCATTGCGGCTGTAGCTGGATAAACCCTTGTTTTAAAATGTTTTATTCTTTAAAGAAAAACTGCGTTTCCATTATCCTCTAACTTGGTCTAATTCCCTAGTATATGCATATTTTTTTTACCCACTGGTTCAAACAGCAACTTGATACCAGCCGATGAAAGAAATAAAACTGCTGATTGGTGAAGAATTTCGGCAGAGTTGGTGTGAAGCGGCTCACTCACCTGTGCTCACACACCTCCAGGGAGGACAAGGCACTTTGGTTAGTTCATTCCCAAGAGTTCCCTGATCTCCAGCATTTCCAACAAGGAGAGCTGGAGTCATGGGAGGATTGCAGGCGTGTCTGTGTGGAGTGGAGGCGGGGTGAGGAGAGTGGATTTGAAAAAGAATCATCTCCTGATAATCTGCTCAGAGCAATACTGGAGGCAGTTGAATTCCATTCGGATGCAAAGGGAGCCAACCTCACCCTGGCCCTGGCCATGGCAGCTCCTCCTGTAAAATACACTTCGCAGCCAGCGGACCAGGCTTCGGGCTGCCCACTGCAGGCTGGAGGACATTCCAAGTCCCAGAGAGACTACCTTAGTGATAACAGGGGCCCAGGGACAGAGGTGGGGGCAGGGGAAGGGGATGGAGGGACCCTAGGCGAGGGCTGGCAGTGGTTTGCAGTTTGGAGGCGAAATAGTTTCCCCAGATGTACCCCCTCCCTCTGGGGCCATCTGCTCCTCTTCTCCCTGCCCCTTCCCTCTGTGTCTCTGCCTCCCTCTCTCCTCCCCACAGCTCTCCCTGACCTGGGAAACCCACTGCCCCTTCACCCTCACCCCTTCACCCTCACCCCTTTGCCCTCTGGTCCTGACCCCACGCTGGGTTCTTTGGGTGCCCCCGCCCCCCAGCTTTCCCCTCCCCTTCCCTCTCCCACCCCTCCTTTGCTCCTGGCCGCTGCACCCCCAGGGGCTGGGACCTCCCCTGCTGCGACCACCCTGGGCTGGCAGGTGGAGGGGAAGGTGGGTGAGCGGGGAACACAATTCCAGGGACAGGAGACACGTCCTGAGGGCAGAGGGACCAGGCTGCTCCTGCCACCGCCAGGACACCCCACCCCGCCAGATCCACCTCTCGCCCCAGAAGCACCGTCTCCCTTGGAATAAAAAGAATGTAGCAGGGCTGGTCCACTGGACCTTGGGCAACAGGCGACTTCTGTGTGCGCGATACCAAATTTTTGTTTTAGAACCAGAAGGAGAAATTACAGACAGTCCCATTTTGTCCTGTGTTGTTACTGAAAAGGGAGCGTTTGAAGAGTGTGTGGTTCGGGCTGGTAAGAGGCGAGGCAGCAGGTCACTAAGGAGATGCCACAGAAGCAATGTTTGTTCAACCCTGCGGCTTGGATGGTGGCATTTCTTACACTCCACGCTGGGGGCCCTCAGTGAGGAGGAGGAGGAGACCCCAGCTGGTGGCAATGCAGGAGGGACCCCAGTACCTGGGCCTGCCACCCACAGGAGTGGCTTTATTATTTACAGAGCCTGGGGGGGGGGCTGGGCCCCGCTGGGGAGACAGAGCCAGGAGGGGCCCGGTTTAAAGTCACAGAAAACCAGAAATGGGGCCCAAACTCCCCATTAAATGTCACGTGTCTGGCTGGGGGCTGCCCCTGTCCCCCTCATTTTATTAAAATCCATTTATAATCGGAGAGAACCACAGGCCATCAAAGACAGGGAGGGTGACACCAGCTAGTTTCAGGGCGGACCGTGTAGAAACGCTGCCCAAATGAAATCAGCTCATAATTCTGACCTCGTATCTCCCTGGACAGTATCTTGAAAAGGAGCCTCCCGGGCACCAACAGTGGCCCTCGCTGGGTCAGTGGGGACAGAGTCCTCTCTCAACCTTCCTCCTAAGTCATTTCTCCCTGTGACGCCACAAACACGGGCAAGGAGCATTCGTCTTTTGTAGCAAGAGGGGACAAAAGAAGAACATTGTAAATAGTATTTTTTTCAAGTAAAATAAACAAGGATGTGTACCAGGGGTGGGATGGAATTACATGCGGTCTCCGATGACATAGAGCCTCTGTGCTGTAGGGATGCAGTGACGTGCTTCCTGCCCCAAAGGATGGTTGCAAATTAACCGAGTTCCTGCAAGAGCGCGTAGGACACCGCCTGGCTGGGAGTCAGGGCTGCCCAGTGTTGTTCTCGTTAGAATGTTCACTTTCTGGTCCACAGTGCGGGAAGGAGTGACAGTGAGGTGCTCGCTCCCCCTGGGGACTGCACTTGCTGCAGCCCCTCGCCCTCCTGCGGAGACAGAGACTCAGAAGCCAGTGCGGGAAGTGCGCTCCCTCCCCTGGAGCTCCGCCCCTGCTGTGGGTCTGGGACAATTGATAATTGCATGAGGAGATGGCCTCCCTGGTCTTTGCCCTTAGCTCAACCTCAGTCCCTGAAACCCAGCGGCCCCAAGTTCTGGCTGTTTTGCTCCAGTCCCTGCGGGACACAAGGGAGAGCTTTGAATAAAGAGTTGCGTCCCTGCGTTGCAGAGATTTATGTCACACTAACTGAAATGCCTCAGCCTGTGTCTCCCCAAAGCCCACAGAGCCTGGAACGCCTGCGGGACCCCGGCACACCCACTCCACCTTTCCTGGGAAGGCAGAGCTTACGCGGTGGTGGCGCTAAGGACTCTGACACTACACAGCCCAGGGAAGGGGAAAATTGGGAACGGCCGAGGGCTTTAAAGCAGCTTCCTACTCTAAGGCCACAAAGAATTATGCTGTAGAAGAATATTGAAGGGGTGGGGGAAGATGTTCAGGCAGTTAAATGAAGAAAGGAATTTGTAAAGGAACACACGCACAATGCAGTCCTGTTTTTGTAAGGACGAGATAGCCTAAATGATAGTAATAACAACAGCTAATGCTTCCTGGGTGCTGGCTGCTGCCAGGCTTGGCTCTGGGCACGTACACCAGGGTGCATGTGTAACTTGCACACTGAAACACCGACTGAAAGTGGCCATCTCTTTCTCTTGATAGTGGCGTTTGAGTGGTTTGTTCCCTCTTTGTGCCGTTGTGTCTGTTTTAGCTATTCTACAATACACATGTATTGCTTTTGTAAACCGTTTCCATAGGATTTTTTAATTAAAGCAAGCAAGTTAACAGCCCCTCTGGCCAGGGTCATCCCAATACTGCAGGTTCGTATCCTCGGCAAGACAGAGTTCCATCCTGGAGCGTGTGTCTGTTTGTGAGCAGTGAGCACGTGTCTTGGTTTAGGAAAGTTATCGTTTTGTAAAAAAAAAAAAAAAAAAAAGACAGGCAAGACTATTTGGTCAACAGTGAAATCAAGTTATAAATGGCTCCTCCCATAAGCCCTATAAACTGTCCCTTCTCCAGATTCTGAAAATCTGGGCTTTGGAAACATTTTGTTTAAAAGATCATACATTAAGTAAAAAGTTGAAAGTGTTTTGTCATCAGCATTTTGATGAAGTATATAGTGAAGTCTATATCTCACACAAAACGCACGACTCTGCAAACTCCGCGTTCCAGCAGTGTGAGTATGCGAGCCTCAGATGGAATCGTTGCTGTGCCCGGCGTAAAACACCCTGCGCTGGGAGAAATGCGACCCCTCAGACATCTAAGGAAGTCTTGTGACATTGTGGCATTGTGGAGACAGAGGGGGAAGAGGCTGAACAAAATGAATGATCTAGTAGCTTCTGTGTCCCCACCTTTGGATGGGGGTGGACTTTCCCACTGTCCTCAGTCCCTCACTCTGTCTGCTTGACAGAGAAGCCCCACGTGCCCGGCAGGTCAGAACTGACGCTGTGGTCTGACCAGCAGCCGCAATTCTGGACCAGTGGTCTAGCAGGAAAGCTCTGGCAGCTGACAGCCCTGGTTTCGAATCTCAGCCGCACCACTCACGAGCTGTTGACCTTCGCAAGACGATGTCAGCAGGGCCAGGGCCAGGGGGAGGAGAGTGAGGCCCTCAGCTCAGGTATAGCACTGAAGGCGGTGTCCAAAAGCTCAGCCATTGAGACAAATGGTATTTTAATGCAATATCTTACAAAATCAGAATGAATGCAAAAAATCCATGACAGGCAAAATATCAACATTTTGCATAAAGATGGGATCTGACCCCACTCCTGCCCATGCTGCCTCGCTTCCCTTGTCTCCAGGCAACTTTGAAAAAATGATAGACTTTTAAAAACCTCCATGTGTGGCAACTTATGTCACTAAAGGAAAATGTAGCGTCGAGTTGCAAGGTTCAAAAGATGGCTTTGGAAATGGACACGTCCCTCTCTGTAAGTGGATTTCTCTTTTCTTTTTGGCTAATACACACACACACACACACACACACGCACACGCACACACGTGACACACGCCACCTGGCACCTCCCAACCAGCACATCAGAGTGATGCCAGCCTTCCTGCTTCCCCCTCATCCCACGTCTCCCAGAACAACCGTGGAGCCCACAGAGGCACTTGCTCCCGCACTGGGCATCGTGGCCAGCCCGCGCCTCCTGCCTGTGTCCCCTTGCCAGCCCGTCACACGTCCGGCAGCTCCTTCCATCAGTCTTGTCACCTCGCCTCACTTCCGTGTTTCCCCTGCCTCTGCAAAGGTGCACTAAGCAGGGTGTCTGCGTTTCACCCAGGTCCCGTTCATGGTTGTCAGCAAGTCCCGAATTCTTCCATAGAATTCTTAAATTCCCCTCAATCCCTCTGGCCTGCCAGTGAGCCTCCTAAATCCGATCAATTCACACAGCCCAGTAAGTCAAGCATTTGAGGGAAAGCTCTGAGCTGTAACCTAATTGTCCTCCTCCGCAGACACTGAAACCGTCACAGAGAGCAGCGCGTGCCGACGCGGAAATATGTGCGTGGCATGTATTGCCGAGTTTAAACGTCAGGCTCCAAACCAGGAGCCTTAACGTGATTCCGGCAGCTTCTGAAAAGGGTGTGCTGTGTGAGTGTTTATACAAAGAGGTATCGGGGCCAGGGGAGCACTGGGGGCCACCAAATACTCCCTGTAGTTACTTACGGGGGAGACTTGCAGGGGGCAATTTTTAAAATGTCTATATTTTTTGTAGTGGTTGAATTTTCTATGTGAGTATGTATTGTCTTCACAATGAGAAAAAGAGAAAACCAGCTAAGCCATTTAAGCTATTTTCATGGAGCACTTTTGGTGGATAAGACGGGCCTCACTTCCTAGGTACCCCCAGAGGGACAGAAGGCAGGCTACGGTGTCAGGGACTGGGGCGAGGGGCTGGGGAGAAGGTGCTTATTTTGGGGTGATGAAATGTCTGGGACGAGACTAGGTACAACAGCTGCGTCTTGCGGCTATACTGAGTGTTGCGCGTACGCTAAAGGCCACTGCGTGTACACTTTGAAATGGTCAATTTTCCGTTACATAGATTTTACCTCAAAAAGTACCAAATTCTCTAGTAAATGGGTCATCTAGTCACCTTATCTGTTTACCTTCGAGTCGTACGGTTCATGATTTATCTGATGTGGAGCGTGCCATGTTGGCCAGAGGCCGTGGGACTCAGTTTCTCCGCGACCCAGGGGAACTGGCAGTTAACACTTGGGATTGAGCCAAATGACCTCCAAGCGTCCTTCTGGTTCAAAAACATGGTTTCATTCGAAGAATGAAACCTCCACAAATAACATCTGGTGATTTTCTTATATTCCATGCAGCTCTTAATTTCTCCTTAACCCAAAGTTCTGGTCTGACAGTCATTGCAACCAGACCTTCTAGAACCTTCTTTTCAGTAAAAAAAAAAAAATATATATATATATTTTTTTTCTCTCTCTCTCTCCTTTCTACTCCTCTCCAATGAGCACAATATTTGAGATGATTTACAGGAAATCAATGCTAAAAGGGAGTAAATTATCAATGAAAAAAATAAAGATTAGGGAAAATTTAAATTATCTCTGACTATCAAGATTTAGAGAGGGAAATAACTAGAACAATCTGCTGAGGGTCTGAAATCCCACCAGCCCCCCACCGTGTTTATACAGTGTGTTTACCCCAAAGGACGGTCACGCATCTTGCCCCCACGGGCTTCCTGGGAGGTGCGGAGAGGCTACAAACCCCTGCGTGGGACAGGTGGACCCTGAGGGTCCGCAGCCCCTGCCAACGCTTGCCCGGACCCTCCGAACCCACGCGGCGGTTCCTGCACACACCCTGCGACGGGCCGTTGCACACACGCGCACGCGGTTGGGCCCTCACGTTCACGCAGGCAGCCCGCGTCCGGACGGGACGGCATTCAGTGGTTGGGAACATGAACGACGTTTCGGCCGGCACTCGACGGGGCGATTCATGAACCTGGACGGTCTGAGCAAACGTGTGCCGGGCCCGGTAGGTGGGCACGAGGCTCAGGGAGGGGCCTGGAAGGTGCTGGAGAAAGGACGGGTGTGAAATGGCCTATAAACGGCCGTCTGGATTTATAGGGGACCCGTTTACAGCCTGTCCCTCGCAGGGCTTCGCATGTACATCATTTTCTTTGTTATCTCTCCCTTCTAGAATGCCGTGTCCTCCCCCTCCCTCCCCTTCCCGCTCCCTCCGCTCCCTCCCTCTCCCGCCCTGAGGAGGACCAGCTGGAGGGAGACAGGGCCCCGCTCGGCAGTGCAGACAGGGCTAAAGTAAACACGCTGGTCATCGGGCAGCAGTCAGCAGCCTTTGGACAGATGAGCAGCGCTGGGCTGTGGACGACCACACACACAAGGCCCCTCGGACCACACAGGCATCCGCCTGCCTACGCACACGCACACGCTCGGAGTCACACACAGCCCTCGCCGCGCCGGCGCGGTCCTCTTCACCGCGGGACATTTGGAGAGGTGTCTCTCAAACATGTGTCAGGCCCGTGGCTGCCCTGACACTTTCAGGGGCCCTGCCAGAGCCCCCCCACCTGCCAGGCCCCCTTCAAGTAGCAGAGGGACGGGGGCCTCCAAGACACACACTCTGTGGGCGCCGGGGGCGCATCCCTTCACCCCTGGAGGCCTTGTCTCCCCAACCGTGAGCTGGGTGACCACCGTGGCTGTGGGGCGGGATGCACGCATGGCTGCCCCCGGTGCCCGTCGCTCAGCACATGGACTCCAGCCTTGCTGTGACTTCTCCTCGAGCACAAAGCCGGCCGCACTGTTCTCGGGCTGCCGGTGTCCTGTCCAAAGACAGCCCAGGCTCCAGCCTGGATGTGACTCCCTCAGACCTTTTCCCTTCACACGTCCCTCGAAATCCAAGCCCCTCCTGGGGGCAGGAAGCTTGTGTCCTGTCTGCACCATGCACCCCGAAAGGGTCACCAAGGGGAGGGCTGTGCTGCAGGCTCGCTGACCTGGTACCTCCCTCCCAGCGAGAGGAGGACCACCCGCTCCGTCAGCCCTGCCCTCCCCTCCGGGCTGGTGCAGGTGGGCCAGGAGCCGAGGAGAGTTTCTCCCCACTGCTAAATACCCCCCAGTCCTACCCCCACACAGATGTCTCTGAGGGGTTCCCAAATCCCAGACACCTGCCTAATGAGGAGTTAGCCTACTGATGCCCCTGCCCGCCGGCCGAAGTGGGGCTGCGTGGTTTTGGCTGGGGGCCCACGCCCTGGAACGAAGCCCACCTCCTCGGACTCATTGCGCTTATCAGGGCAATGGGGGTGTCTGTGCAGAGCGGGCAAACGTCCATCCTGGCGACACCCCAGACCACCACTCTGGGATGGTGGCCCCCTCCACCCGCGGCACCATCTGCGGGGCTGTGCTGCGCGGCCGGCGGCTGCCCGGGCCATCTGTCTTCATTACGCGGTTTATTTGGGGAGGTGAGCGCTGGGGGTTGTCACGGCCGGGAAGGGTGATCTATTGGCAGGCGTGCTTTGAAGCCTCCTCGAGGCCGCAGCCCCGCAGATCGGGGTGAGTGACGGCAGTCCCAGGCGCGATCCCACATGATGGGGGGTTCTCTGCTGTGGGCTTCCGGGGAGCCCCCTCCTTGGGGAGCCGGGGGTGGGCTCACACCAGCGGCTGATCCGTTTGCACCGGGCGCCTACCGTGAGGGGTCTGGCCCAGGCACTGAGGCCTGGGAGCCCCCAGCTTGTGGGGAGCAGACAAGGAGGAAAGGAATCCCTGAGGTTCCCAGAGAGTGAACACGCCAGGGACAAGGACACAGGGTGGGACAGACAGCACCCGTGGGCAGCTGAGCAGGGTGACTCCAGAGGCAGCGGTCATGGCAGCCCTCTTCCGGGGGCACCCTTTCAGTTCCTGTCTCAGAAACTCCTGAGAAACAGCATCCGGCAAGAACTGTGTGTGTCTGTCGCTCTGAGTAAGGCTTCAGTGTGCAGCCGCCCTTTCCCCTGAGGCCTCCAGTGGGTACACCAGCCTCAGTTTCCTCATCTGGAAAGTGGACGTGTGAAAAGCACCTAACTCCTAGCAATGCTTAGGGATTTGAGGTTGGCCACACGTGCCAAGCCTGGAAAAACGGCAGCTGCAGTTACGGTTTCGGGGTGAGCATCCCCATGTGTCACCCGGGGATGGGGATAAACAGCGGGAGAGAAACTGCTGTCTTGGGCAGGGAGGAAGGACACGTCCCATCCCTCAAGGGTCCTTCTCCCACTTGGCCCTGTCACTCGGGATAGAATTAAATACTAGCAGGTAATTGTAAGCGTAAGAAAGTCTTTCCCTGGACGAGGGGCCCTGACATCACTGTCTTCTTACTGGAACAAGAACTGCAACACCTCCCAGAGTCACAAGGGAGAGCAAACCAGCGGTGGCGTGGAGGGAGGACATAGCTGAGAGGCGGAGCACTGCCACGTGCGCGGGGGAAATTCGCGGTGGTAATCACCATCTCATTCCTGGGCCTCCCCCGCTAGGCCTGCAGGATGGAATCGCGGCTCTATCTCACATGACAGTGAGGTTGAGGTGAGTTAGCTCACCTCCTGAACCTCAGTGTACTCATCCACAAAGTGGGCCCACAGCCCCTCACCAGGGGGTACCAGAATGGAATTAAAGGAGGGGAGGCAGTCAGGCTGGCTTTCGGTCTGCTGTCCATTTTCTTTCTCTTTTCCCCCTCTCTTCCTTCCTCCTCGCTCTCCGACGGCCCACCCTTCCTTTTTCTTAAACCACCAAATGTATCACAGAGACACTCAACAACAGCTACCTGTGCCCAGTGAGGACGCTGAGAGCAACCACTTCAAATCGAGGGTCAGATCTCGTCCCCTCGTCTGGGGAAGCAGAGTGGGCTAGGACGGACGTGTGAACGTCACCTTCTTATAGCCAGTCTTCTGGGGTCTGTGTTCCGCACCTGCCCCCGGCCAGGCCCCCAAGCTGAGCAGGAAGAAGAAGCCGCAGAAAGCAAAGCCCCTCTCTCTGTCCTCGGCACCAAGGGAGTAGGGACACTCACCATTTGTGGAGCACCTACTCTGAGCTTCATGGGGCCCCTCCCGTCAGCAGGACTCAGGGACTCTTCGACTTTCACTGCTGGGGAAACTGAGGCACAGAGTTCCAAGGATGGGCTGCCAGACCTGCCAGTCACCCCCGCCCGGAAGATCCAGCATGGGCCGTTTCCATTTCCCACCAGATGTGAGCCGCTGCACCGCCGAGTGAAACGCGCCAGGCCATAAAACAAATCCCAGTGCTCGCCGCAGCTGCGCAGGAACCACACGGGCTGTCAGGGCCCAGTGCAAGCATAACACAGACCTCCTCTCCCCTGCCCGGCTTGGAAGGCGTTTCGACTCCCGCTGAGAAACACGAAGGTCGTGACCTGCCGGCTTCCCCATCTGCCCTTTCCTCACCAGGGGGACATCTGACAACAGACCTGCTATTTATGCAGCTTAATGCAATCCAGGGGCCACGGGCACATCGCAGAAGACGCAGAAAGGAGAGGCGTCTGGCCCCGCAGAAACCGGTTTCGCTGGCTGCGTGCTGAGCATGACGTCTCACCTGTGCTCAGGACAGGAGAAGGTTTTCTGTAGCAGAACCTATCAGGTGGCAATCACCGGTGGCAAATTTGAGCAAACCAAGTATTCATCCAGGGTCTGCTGGTCTCAAGGCGTATTTTCACAGGGGAGCGTAGTAGGTACTCAGTAAACATTCCTGGATTAATTCTCTCTGGAAGTTGTGCGGAGACGACGCTGTCTGGTCATCTCTGGCACACCACAGTATGCTCCGTAAGATCCAAGATACTGGCTTTTCCTGGGAGCAAAACTAAGGAGGAGATTTTTTCATGAAGGCAGGTTTTTTCTCCCCATAAATTTATCCTCTCTTATGACTCAAGCAAGACACATATAATCACAATTAATTTTAACCCAAAGATGTTATTTTGTTTTTCTATGTTTTGTTGAATGGAGGTGATGAACGTGGAAAGACCCAGCCAGAGCGTCACACCTGAGTGTGACTCCCAGCCGCTCCATGCACTAGTCTGTACTTCGAGCAGGTCAATGGACGTCCCCCTTACTAATAAAATGGGGGTTGGAACAGGACATAGCGCCACAAAGTGTGAGCCAGTTATAGCTGCAAACGCAGATAACCCAGCACAGGTCTAGCGTGGAGCAGGCGTTAGGCACAGATGCCACTATCATCTCATTCTCATCCCCAGTGGAAAGCCACCTGGCAAAGTGGTTGGACACATAGATGATAGAGCTCAGACATTTGGGTTCTAGTCCCAGCTCTGCCCTTTGCCAGCTGTGTGACTTTGGGTGAGTTACTTAACCTCTCTGTGTGCCTTGGTTAGTTTCCTTATCGGTAATATAGAGATGATGATGGTTTTGCAAATCAAATCAGTTAATAAATGCAAAACACTTAGAAGAGTACCTGGCCCATAGTTAGTGGGCTGATATTGTCATCATAGAGAGAATTGCTATTCTGAAACCCTGGATTTAAAATTATTTTGAAATATTTATCGCACAAACAATAGTCTGGCAAACACAAATATAATTTAAAAGAAAAAAACTAAAAAAACCCTTCAGTTCTAATAAATCTTATTTGAATTTATTTTTGTAATTTGATCTTTTTGTGACTTTTGACACTGGCTATTATTGTCATTTTAGGGAGAATTTCTATTCTGAAACTTTTGATTCAAAATCACTTAAAAAATATTGCATAAACAATAGTAGGTCAAAATGATGATAATTAAAAGAAAAACCTATAAACTTCTGGTAAATCTTGTTTGAAGGTATTTTGTCATCTGTAGAGGTTTTTTTGTGTCTTTGAAACAAAGTGGTTTCTGGAGTTGCTCATCCTGGAAAAATACCAGCTCGGAAAATGCGCTGCACATGGCTTGGGCCGGCTGCCCCCTTTCCCGGGGGACGTCCCCACGGGCCTGGGCCACCCCGGGGATTGGGAGTGGATCTGTGCGAGCCGATGCCATGTGGACAGAAACTCCGTGTTAGAGTCCACTCCAGGCTTGGTTTTCAGTGTCTTCTCAAGCATTCATGTGTCCCTCTCTCCCGGAAGATGACAACCTGTGACAGCCCCGTGTTCAGTACGGATCCTTCACCCGGTACCCGGCTGCCGTGAGCTTTGTGGGCCTCGTCTTTTACAAACTTATCCTTCACAGTCATCATTTCTCATGTAACATAAACTCTGTGACAGCAGGATCTGTGTCCTTTGTTCAATGCAGCGGCCTCTGCGCTAGGACACAGCCTGGCACTTGAGAAGAGCCGAATAAGTAATTGTGAATTTATAGTGGAATGGACAAAAGAATGAAAACTGAAATAAGCCTTATAAATCAGGTACTTCCTGTGAGGTTTTTTCTAAGAGTGCTTTTTTGATGGATAATTTCTCCAAGTTTTTTTTTTGACTCAAAGTAATCTAGAATTTAATTTAAGTAGTTCTAGAATGTAAACCTGATATTGTGTACTGGGGCAACGTTTTATATTTTCAAGTGATTTTACATCCGGGTTCTCCCTCAATCTTTAGGATCCCACGTGGCAAGTAGAGCAGATAGGATTCAGTTTTCCCAGCACCCAGGCCAAACCCAGCCAGGTGGGGTGACAAAGTCGCCAATAGTGACAAACCCTGGCCGAGAGAGTCGAGGTTTGCTCCAAATTACGGGGAGCTGGTGTCTGTCAGTCGTTGGGTGGTGGCAGTGAGTGATCACGGCGTCCCCACATTAAGGGGAGTCGCTGGGCGGTTTTCATTCTGATGATTATTTCCTGAAAGAGGATCCTGCCATAAAGAGGACCCAGCATCCTGCTTCCCGTCTCTGTCTGTCCTGTCTCTGTGTCTCCCTGTCTGTTTGCACCTCCCGAGGTCCGTCCCTCCCCCTCCAGGGGGGCCCGGGGCCCAGCTCAGGACTCACGCTCTCTCTGCTCTCTCTCACTCTCTCTCGCAGTGCCCAGCATCCCTGCCTGCAGCCTGTTTCCTGGGAATTTCAGTCCGGGTGGAGCGAGAGGCGGGGTCTCCTGCTCTGGGCCCAGGAGGGCAAGTCCTCCACCAGCTCCCAGCGCTGGCTCTGCTTCCTGTTTACTTCTGAGAGTAGCTGGGGATTGCGGGGTCTGCAGCCAGCCCTGTGGTCCAAAGCCATCCAGGCTCGAGGGGTTATCGTCTTATCAGCCGAGATAGGCTGGCGGGCTCTGCCATCCGTCAACTGTCCTCTGCTGTAATTGAAAGTTCTCTGTGCTGGAATGTCATCTTATTAGGTGGACCAGGCCTTGATGTGATTGCTAGAGAGTTTCTGCAGGGCTCAGCGCAGTTATTTTATTTTTCCAAAATTAAAATGTATAGGGTCTTTTAAAACTCTAATAAAAATTTCTTATAAAAAATTCCAAAAGCATAAAGGAAAAAAGCTATCATCACCCCCCAAATTAATAGCATTTTGATAATGTTTCATTAAACATCTGTCTATGCAATTTATACCCAGAGCGATTCATGTGCATATTTCAAAAGAGGACTCATATCCCACGTGCTGCTGTCTGCCTGCTGTTCTTCTTAACTCACCAGGATGGCAAGGGTGTGTTTCCATGTCAGCAAGTAGAGACCTGCGTCATCCACAGAGAGTTGTATAATACGCCACAATCTCCAGCTGTGGCATTTAGACTTTTCCCAAGTTTTGCTACTATTATGAACAACACCATTAAGAATATCTGTGGCATATTTGTCCCAAGAATTTCCTTGGGATAAATTCCTAGCAGCGGGATAACTGGAATATGGGACATCCACGTGTACCATGGTGCATCCCAGCAAAGTGTTCAAGGGAAGAGCCGGCTTTCCTCCCACAGGCGAGCTCCCGGGGCCCAGTGCCCCGCCCTGCAACGTACTGTGTATTGCTCCGTCCTTTCGCTTGGACAATGCAAAAGGTAGAAAGTAGCATCTCATTGTTGCTCTTTGGTCTTTAAAAAATTACTTTGCACGTGTTAATCAGGCATTTATGCACCTGTGAACAGACCCAGCTATGTGGAATTAGATCCTCCTGCTGCAGAGGTCTGTAGTGGTCAACAGTTCCAAGCCCCACTCCTACGCCTCCATCCCACCCTCTGTTAAATATTTGAGTCCTCAACTGTTCCTCTCCAAGGAGGTGGTCCCACCTCTGGTCTGTTGGAGCCCTTGCCTAGACGGGAGGTCACCCCTGCCTGAAGTTGTCCACTGCGTTTCCAGCTCTGATCTTAAAAGACGGTGCATGTGGGACAGCCCCCTGGGGCTAGGGACTGCGCTAAGCCCCTGGCGAGCAGAGCCTTGAGGCCCGAACAGTGCTGGAAACGTGTACTGCCATGCCCATCTGGGTTCCAGCCCCGGTCACTAGATGCAGAGAGGTTAAGTAACTTGGCAGGGGTCACGCAGCTATAAAGAAGCATGACAAGTTATTGGAAGGTGTTGTTCCTTAAAAACTTGGAGGAAACTTGGTACCACTTAGAAGCCTCACAGAGGAAACTTTAAGCTGGTAAGAGATCTAACAAAAATAAAATAATTTCCCAAACTATAGATTTCTTTAAAGACTTCCTGTCCTTCGGACACTTTCTCCAGCTGTCCAAGGAAACAGAGCCACCGCCAGACAGCCACTGAGTGTGGGCTTTGTGCAAGAGCAGTGCCGGCCTCTGGGGCTCCCAAGAAGCAGAAGGTCTGGCCTGGCCTTAAAGATGTCCCAGTTGACTCAGGGTGTCACCGATCCATGGCCTTACGGCTCATAGGTTACAAGGCGAAAAAGTCTAATTTAATTGATATAGACCCCATATTAGTCCAAAGCACTCATCTCTATTTTTTCCCACTGGGAGTCAGTTTCAGAGATTAGATTTTCCATGTGCAGAAAGGCCCTTAAAAACACCAGAGGCACCATTTGCAATGACCGCATTTGTTCTCCTCAGCCCTGTCACCCTGTTTCCCAGCTACCCAGCTAGGCCTCATGTTATCCTTTAAAACCTCACTCCTTGGATGTCCAGTCCACAGATGTCTCAAGGAAAGGCTCTAGCATCAGTCAGTCGTACTTTAGTATGAATTAGTCCAACAATGCAAATAGGTGGACTCTACTGGGAACACATGCATTTTTTTTTAAAGGGAGCCATTCATCCATGAGATGGATATCTGTAATTTGGACAAGAGACTTCTCCAGCTTCACTGAAATTAATCCTGAAATTTCATCTCACCCTCCCTTCCTATATGACTTACCTTTCTGGAGCACTTGTCTGTTCTCAGGACATACAGGTTGAAAGTTAAGCTATGGGCTGGCTTCTAATCAGAGGAAGAATTGGGCCGTAGAAATAAAACCTTTAGTTATATTTCAAAGCAAACCAAACAAAACTCAATTAAAAGAAAAAAAAATTAAAAGAAAAGGGCACACACATTATGATCCCTTTTAATGTGAAGGGTCTACCCTGTGGTCCAAATCTCTTCAACAGTCAGTGCAGTGTGCAAAAGAAGATGGAGGTGTGCAAAAGGCTCCCTCTGGGGCGGAGGACTGTTGGCTGGGAACCACCACGGCTTGCAAACTAAATTTAAAACTTGTATCCCAAGACCCTTGAGTAAAGGTTACTCAAGGTCTATTCCGGGTTCAGGCAGAAAAAAGCAGCTTTATTTGGCAAGGAAATGCCTTGTGAAGAGGCGCTGCGCCGACCAGGGGCATGGAGGAAAGCTGTGAGTCAGTGCGTTTTTCTTTTGGCATTTACAGCCCTGAAAAATGATTGCAGCTTCCTCTGGCCGCGGAGCCAGAGCCTGAAGAGGTGACCTTTAAGGGGAGTCTGTTTGCTCCAGCCTCAGGGGAGGGCCCTCGCGTGAGCTCCTCCAAGTCCGCGCCCTGCCTCCGCGCTGACCCCGGGGGGCTGCAGGCCACACTCGACATGTTCTGGGGGCTGGCGAGTCAGGACCCTTGCTCTGGGGAGGGAGGGAGGCCAGGCAGCCTCGCGGGTCTGCCCAGAGCGTCCTGCAAGGCAGGTCTGCGTGACCAGCCTCCGCCTTCGCACACGCTGGAAACTGTCCTGCAGCCAACTGCAGCCTCTCGTGCTTTTCAGACAAAACAAGAAGCCATTAGCCTGGACGGGGCGCTCCTCTCTCTTCGTGGGCGACGCCACAAATGGGATTTGAATCTCGATCCCTGGACGTTCGCACTGAGTCACACAGAGGGGAAATGAAGGTTAAGCTGGAAAACATTCAGAGCTCTCCGTGGAACCCTGTGAAACACAATCGTCCACGGAGTTCGCAGCAGACGAGGGAACTATAATCGGATTCCTCCACTTGGACGCTTAAATGCCACATAAATAAGCACGTGTAACGGTATCTGCTGTTTTTCAAGCACACGAATAAAACTTGAAGACTCGGATTTGAATCCATAAAGATCGTTTTGAAACTTTGCCTGCTTAAAACACGATCGCTGCTAATCGTCTCTTTGTGCCCTCACGCAATAATCTTTTCTTTCAGAGAGACAGTGTGTTGTTATAATCCTTTGGTTTCTGTTACGAACATAATATTCTTTCTTTGGAGAGAATTTAGGAGAGTATAAAAAGGAAAATAAAAGTGACATGAAATTTCACCACTCAGAAGTAGCCACGGTTAACATTGTGGTAAATTTCTTTTCAATCTGTTTTATATATATATATATACTTTTTTTTCTACAATATGTCCTTTATAAAGCTAGCATCAGGGATTTTCTATTGTGTGTTCTTACTCGTCAATATGTCATAAATACTTTCCCAAATCATTAAAAGTTCCTCATAAACATCACTTTAATGCTGCCTAATTCATCATCCTATGGATGTGCTGTAATTTATTCTACTATTCCCCTATTATAAAAAATGTTTTAAAGTGTGCAAACTTCCGTTCTGGTGGGGAAAAAATGGAATAGCTGGTCTGGAATGGTTATTTGTGATTTCCTGGAATTAGGTAAAAAAATATAAGACATTTTGTGAACCCAAGTACCTCCTTCCTGGCAGCTTCCAAATATTGACCCGATAGTGACCAGAGGAAGAGGAGCACCAAGATCCTTGCCTTGGGAGACTCAGCGGGTCCTGAGCTGGCTGTAGGACGATCTTGCTGTGTGACGGTGGCGAATCCCTCTCCCCTGCCCCTCGGGAGGAGGAAATGAGCACTGTCCGTCAGCATCTGTGAGTCATGGAAAGCTATGGAGCCTGACTAGGAGAAGCCATTCCCAGAGTGTGCACAAAATTTTAGGGGTTCCCCTTGACCCCTTATAATGTCCCTGTGGGACCCCTGGGCCCCAGGGTTTAATTAATAGGGGTCCCCTGTGACCTAGCTCCAAAATCATCCCTGGATGCCTTCAGCCCATAACTCCAGGAAGACCATAAAACACTTTGTTTTTCCTTTTTTTTGGAGCACTGACTGTTGACGTTTAACAGGGAAAACTTTTGTTTTTGCAGAAGTTGAGAAACTATAAAATTCTTCCTAAAACCTAAGACTTTGAGCATATCACAAAAAAGGCAAGCATTACAAAAAAAAAAAGTGAAACTTTTAGATAATTTTACGAGCTGTACAAATCTGCCACAAATGTATATTTAGCACACTTAAAACAATTACAAAATGAGCAATGCTTTAGTTGGTTGAGAAAGAAAATAGTCACACATGTTTATTCTGGGTGGTTTTATGTATCATAAGCTATCTGATGAAACTGGGAATGACATAGTTCCTTTTCCCGTGCCGTAGAAACATCAGTGTGCCATGTTCTCTGATACTGATGGTTCGGGGTCGCTCATGTGTTTCTTCATCCCTTTCTGGTGTGAGGCTGCGCTTCAGCATCCAGGGTCGCGCACCGCGTCCTGGCTCTCCACGTACTCCTGGTGACGTTGGAAAATTCACTAAACTCCCCAAGCCTCTGTTCTTTTTCTATGCATCGGGGCACCGTGGCCTCACAGAAATGCTGTGCACATTTAAACCACTTTGCACCCCAGGAATATTCGATACATAGATTATGGTTGAGTATTTTGTTAGTTCTCACCAGAAAATCCTGAGATGGAAACAGAGCATCGAAATAAAGATCAGGGCCTGGAGTCAGGAACAGGAGAAATAAATAACCACTGAATTTATGTTACTGACAGTTTGCAGCTAATTTACACAACAATTTCCTGTGATACATTGAATCGATTGTCTGGAAAAGAAAAGAAAAGAAAAAAAACCAACAAACCACCCCTATCCACACATCTGAGACAAATGAAAGATTCTAGGAGATTTAAATGACCTGGAAGAAGCTTTCTCAAGAAGGGTTCCACGTAGCACTCGTCCCATTAGATGTCCCTTGAGAAAATTTCCAAGAGGTTCTCTGGAGAGATGGGTTTGGGAAACGATGCTCAGCCGTCCCTCCTCCGGGGGCGCCATGCACGTCAGCACAGCAGAGGCTCCGAGCGACCTGGAGCGCAGAGCCAGGCCGGGCTTCCTTAAATCCTGTTTCTCCCTCTCTTGCGGGAAAAGAATTCCTGCTTTGGAAAGGCCGACCTGGAGAATTATCCCGAATACCTGTTCCCATCACCGATGGAGGTGAGGTCCAGTGGACAGACTCGCAAACACCGCCGTGCGACCATGTGCAGCCACGGAATCTTCGCCTAACACGGTGCCAGGTGGAGGGAGCCGCAGATCCGGGTCTGGCGAGGCTTCGAGACTGCTTTTTTAAACACAGTTTTATCGAGAAACAATTCACACACCGTGAAATCCTCCTATTTTATAGTTGCAATTTGGTGGTTTTAGCACATTCACAAAGTTGTGCAACCATCACCATGACCGATTTTAGAACATTTCATCACTTCAGAAAGGAACCCTGGGCCCCTTAAGAGTCACCACCACTGCCCCGTCCCAGCCCCGCAGTCACCGACCCACTTCCCGTCTCTAAGGGTTTGCCTATTCCAGACGTTTCGTATAAATGGCATCCCACAGTGTGTGGCCTTTGTGACGGGGTCCTTTCACTACGCATCACGCGTTCCCGTTTCATCCGTGTCGTAGCGCAGGTCGCACCTCTTTCCTTTCTATGGCTGAGTAAGGTCCCGTCGTATCAATCAGGGGCATGTGGATTGTTCCCACCTTTTGGCCGTTATGATCAACGCTGCTATGAACATCTGTGCACAGGTTTTTGCGTGGACACCCATCTTCATCTCTCTTAGATACGTATACCTGGGAGTGGAATTTCTGGGTTGCAGAGTGACTCTACGTTTAACGTCTTGAATAACGTCCAGTTGTTTCCCGAAGTGGCTGTACCGTTTTATGACCTTACCCGTAATGCGTCTGAGTTTTTGAGATTGCCTTTGATCAAATACCTAACACGGGATTCGCTCGGCTGGCTCACTGGCTCCGTCTCCAGTGTCCCCTGGACCAGTCTCTAGTGGCGCTGGCCGTAGTCTCCCGGTCGGGTCTGACCGTCCCCTGCTTCTGGTTTGGCTGCCACTTCCGCGTCACTTCCGTCTTAACTTCCTGTTCGATTTTGTGAGTCTGTTACCCCGATGACCAGGCCTCCAGAGCGAAAGTCCGTTGCAGGCGCAGGTGAGTCTGCGGTGGAGAGGGAGGGGAGGTCTGCGGTGGAGAGGGAGGGGAGGACAGGGGGAGAGGGAGGGGAGGACAGATGGAGAG
>CAUYSK010034549.1:0-33986 GCA_963575035.1 Avahi laniger
GTAAACTCACAACTAATGGACGCGGTGAGCATTGTAGAGGGGAAGGGCATGCCTCTAATTCTCACTTGGGTGAGGCAAAGTCATAAAATGTAACCAAAATTTTGTACCTTCATAATATCCTGAACTAAAAATAAATAAATAAAAAGAAGTACACATATCACAACTAATCATATCCCTTCAATCAGCCCCCAGATTAAGAAACAGATTATTACCAGTACAACAGAATCTCCCCTCCCATTCTCCATTCTGTTGTTGACTTCAAAAACATAGTTTTTATGATTCCTGTACTTTATGTAATTAGAGTCATGTCGTATGTACTCTTTTTTGTCTGTTTATTTTTGTTCAACATTGTCCATGAAGCCCATTCATACTGCTGGGCATTTGGCTAATCCTATTGGAACTACAAGTTGAATATCCCAGATCTGTAAATCCGAAATCCAAATGCTCCAAAATCTGAAACTTTTTGAGTGCTGACATGACGCTCGAAGGAAATGCTCAATGAAGAATTTATTTTTTTGGATTTGAGATGTTCAACAAATGAGTATATAAAATACAAATATTCTAAAATCCAAAAAAATCAGAAATCTGAAACACTTTTGGTTCCAAACATTTTGGATAAGGGATACTCGGTCTGTGATACAAAGAGTGCCCTATAAACATTATAGTATGTGTCTTTTGGTAAGCATATGTATGAATTTTTATTGGGTATTACGTAAGGAGAGAAATTGCTAGATCATATGGTTTGTTTGAATAATACTTCCAAAGTGGTTGTACCAATTGATAGTCTAACCAGGAGTTCATGAGAGTTTTGGTTGCTCCACATTCTCACCAATACTTATTATTAATATTTTCACCTTTTAAATTTTAGTCATTCTGGTACGTGTGTGGTAATAGCTCATGGTTTTAATTTGCACTTCCTTGATGTATATATTTTTATTTATTTGTTCTATGGCAATCATTTATTTTGATGTGTCAGTTCAAGGTCCTTTGTAAAGTGACAGTATTTTTATAACATTAAATCAGCAAAGGTTATAATAATAAAAAAAAATGTTGCTACGTGCTTGTTCTGTAATCTGAATTTTTTAGTATGTAGTATTTCTTTTGTATGTGTGTCTGGTGACTTTTTAACATCATTTTCCCACGTATTTTTTAATCTGATGTACTCAACTTATTAAGGCTTGATCTGTGGAAATATGTGAACTTTATTGAGGATAAGTCCCTTAAGAAACAGGTGTACCTAGGCTATTGTAGCAGGAAAAATTAAAGGTTATTTAGTTCTCTATATTGGTAATGAAATTGAAATTTCATTTTTAACATTGATCGATGAACACTTTTATTTTCATACTAAGATCTCTCAGTGAAAGCTACTTATAGTCATTGTTTCAAATATCTCTATAATTATAGACTGTGTTGATCTATTAAAATTCCTAGCCTTTGTTCTTCTGAATATGAGAAAAACTTAACTATAACTTATCCAGTACTTGGAATATTGCAAATGTTTATAGCTTTCTTTCACCATCTTTTGTGCTTGCCCTTCTGAGATGACAAAATGAATAACTATTCATCATTGCATGGAGACTACCTAATGTGAGCATATCACATAATATCTTGTGATATTTCTAATCCATGCTATTTTGGATACTGGCATTTAACAGTTAGATAACTACTCATTTTTATCAGTTCACTAGTGCTTCTAGATTAAAATGAGTGAATAGTACAGTAAGAAAATATGGTGCCAAGAAAATATAAGAATACTTGTCAGCAGTTTATGAAAATTCTAGGTCTAACCTCCCATCTGCCCAAATAATACACAGGTCTTAATACTGAAATTAAATCAATGTAATTAACTTATAAAATTATATAATAATGGAAAAATCTAGCATTTTAATTTCAATAGTATAATTGTTGCCTACAGCATATGTGAAAGTAAAATCCTTGCAGGCATTAAAATATTTTGTCAAAATTGTTTGAATAAATTATAAATTATAGCAAAGTCCAAGCACACAAATATTCTAAACAAAATGTCTCATAGGATTTTCATTCAAAAATATTGGAATTTGTATTCTTAATTCACTATATGGTGGCTTTGTAAAATTAAAGGCACATATATACCATCTTGACATCAGTTTCTTCACAGTAACTTATTGAAAATGATTTAAAACTTATTAGATTGTTATGAAAATTAAGTGATATAAGATATGCAAGACCCTAGTAGGGTACCTGGCTCAATGTAGAGGAGCAAATTCAAGTAGAAAATCAATGCAGTTGAATTAAACAAAAGAAGCAGAATGGAATTTCTATGATCTCTTTGAAATATGAAAGATGATCTTTCTCATAATGTACATTACTGAACACTTACAGTTGATTTTGTGGACACTATTGTGCTGCCCAGATGCGCCTTCAGGAATAAAATGCTGATTACCTTAGCTCCTGGAGTGCTACTGCGATTGACAGCCCTCAAGCTGTCAAGCCCTCTTCAGTGGTTGCCTCCGCTTGGGCTTAAGAATTAACAGCCTCAGCCAAGGTCATCTCTCCATTCCAGATGGCTCACATCCAATGACTGATTTATGTGGGGATATAAAGACCCATTCCTCTCATCCCCAACTCAGGACTCCACTGTCTTTTCCCTTCTACAATGTGGACCCCAAGAATACTCCCTAATAAACGTAATCTTCCAGTCACAGTTAGCTTCCTGAGGAATCCGATCTGCTACAGTGACACATACAACTTACAGCTATCATGTTATCAAATCATCACAAGGACCTTAGGCAAAAGTCACTACTGTCATTCCCAGTAGAAAACTGAAATATGATAAGGTTAAGTAACTTTCCTAGCATCATGAAAATACTATCCAGGATTCAAATCTACCTTTCACACCAAACATAGTGAACTGTGTCAGTACCATATATATTCTATCTCTTCTTCTCTTTTGCTTATTAAGAGCCATCAAATGTCAGAGAGAATACAATATTTAAGTTTCTATCCTAGGGAAACACTGTATTTCCAAGTGAATAACCGTGCCATAGAAAATTCCTAAGACTACATCCTATGTTTGGTATAAACTAAATCAAAACACAAACCAAAAAAGAAAAAAAAACATGTTTCTGTAAGATGTAATTATTATTAAATGTGTTACTGAGTTTATAAGTCATAAGTAACATTTGCATTCTACTCTATTAGGCTTCTCCCAGTTAGTATCAAAGTGGATCTTCAACATTTTGATGTTGAATTTGTTTTAATAACCTTTTTCCCAGTTATGATTTATGACCAAAATAAAATCCTAGAATGTGAGAATGTCATGATACAAGTTGCATTTACTGGTTCTGTTTGTTACCAGAGGCATTAGCAATCAGGTAAAAAATCTATCCTCGTGAGTTTTGTCACTTAAATTTATTAAGGATGGGGTTCAGTTTATTTTTTAAAAGTCTAAAGTTTTGAGTTCTTTGCAAAATGACACATAGACAATGAATTTCTTAACTTTTTCTTTTTTAGATGTTCACTATATTCATTTCCCTTGGACATTACAATAGTTTCCATTACCTGGCCTGCTTGTAATACTTTTCAGACTAACCTAATGTAGTCATATTAAACCATTTTTCTGAATGATGTAGCTGGTTAAGGTACTCGTGGAAGCTTTTTTTAGATGTAGGTAATCAAGTTTAAAATGTTAGTTAGCACTGGAACATGTACTTAATCAGAGAGGAATATATGACAGCTGAACCTAAAGAGAAATGTATCCTAAAAGCACAACGTGGTGAATTCAGTTGTTTAAGTATTTGAGGTCAATGCTCACCACCAAAAGTTTCCTCAATGACCTTATGGCAGGAGTCTACATTTGGAAATGGAATTCTTGGTCCAGAAAGTTTTACTATTTTTAGTCATTACATTAAAAGATGAGCAGGTTAATGGGTACTTACCCCTTTTGCCCTTTAAAGATTTCTGTTCTGAGAGAGTTTATAATCTCACTGGGAGTAGAATCTGTGTTTTGTATTTAATGTTCCTCACTGCAGTTAACTCCCTGATGTTCACACAATAGCTCCAATGTGCTGAATACTTAGTGTGCCTTACAAAAAATAATCTCTGTAATATAACAACCCTGTAAGTATCATTATTCTCTTTTTCAGATAAGAAACCTGAGGCTCAAAGAGCTTAAATGATTTATATCACTTACATTATGAAACATTCAATCACACTTTATAACTTGAATTTATTGCAGCTAATCTTGATTTACCAAGAAAAACATGATTTTATATGCATTTATATAATGCATATATTATTGCACGTACTTACACAAAAAAACACAACTGCATTCTGTAGCCCATGAACAAACATAAGCCAATCTTTGCATCCACTCCTCATATGCTCCCTTGCTATATTTATAAAGTACAATTTTTCCTTTCCTAAATTTTCTGTACCTTCTTGCGCTTTTATGTTTTTGCAATGCTGCTTGTTCAGTGTATAATGTTTTTCCCCCACTTTGCCTACATCTTCTTATTTAAACTACAGCTTAAATATAACTATTTTTAGGTAGGCTTCCCTGGCATCTTCTCATTTCCCCTCAGATTATAGCCTTCTTGAAGGCTGTTATATGTTTTATTTATCTTTGACATTTAACCTCAATGATGGTGACCAGTACATAGCATGTGTTCAATAAATGCCAGATGCTTCCCCTGTTTATTCCATAGGAATCTACATATAGTTATATTTAAAAGTTATTGATTATTCTATAAACCTGCCAGAGTGGCAGAAATGAAAACAACATACACACATTACTAAGTGTTGGTAAGGATGTGGAAAATAACGAGAACTGTCATTGACTGTTAATGGGAGTGTAAATCCATGCAACTCATTTTGGAAAACTAATGTGCAGTCTCTGTTAAATCCAAACATATGCTTAACCTATGTGCCAGAAAGTCCATTCCCATCTATAAACCCAACAGAAATGTGTTCACTTGTTCATTAAATGATATATATTAAAATGTTCATAGCAACATTATTCATATTAGCTCAAAACTGGACACTGTCAAAATCTCCATAGACAGTAAAAAGAATAAACATATTCCAATATATTCAGCCAGTGTAATGTTATGAAGCAAATAGTGTAATAATGTTAGTGTAATGTTACGAAGCAATTAATGGTCTTGAAGTACACTCAACAATTTTGGATCAAACTCACAAAATAAAGGTTGAGCAAAGGAAATCTGACACAAGGTACACAGTATATGATTCTATTTCTACAAAAACAAAGTACTGTTTGTACTGTTAGAATTCAGGAGAGTGGTTACTTGAGGAGTTGGGGAAAGGGCACAAGACTAGCTTCTGAGTTGCTAGTGATGTTCTGTTTCCTAATCTGGGTATTGAAGTGTGCAAGTAGTGGAATTCATTTAGTTATATTCTCATGTTCACTTCTCTGAGACTGTATTATATTTAATATTAAAGAAATATTCCTTGTCTTTTGTTCAAACTCTCTGGCTTCTTAGTTTTATTATAAGTACCTTGTCAAGAACTCTGAAGTGTCTGAGATTTTACCCTACTTCAAGATAACAAGTTAGCCTAAAATAGTTTCATAGATGTGGGCAGAAAACACTAGACTCCTGAATCATAGTCAAAAGACTTTATTACTAATGGCAATAGCAGTAGCCAAGTGTGTAGGTTCCCTGAGCCTGGGTTCCCACAGGGTGGTAGGAAGAGGGCCAGGGGAAGCCTGCATAGGCAGTGGATTGCTTTAACAAGAAAGGAATCCTGAGCTTAAGAATCCCATTGTTTTTTTATTATGAGCAGTAAATATGCCTGTCCTTTGCTTCAGGAGGAGAAACTATCTCTATCTTGCAAGGATTTTTGCTATATAAACATCCTTGAAAAGATGGTGCAGAACAAAGGCGATCAGAGCTTTTGTTTTCAAGTCACACAGAAACATAAAAGACAAATAGGGAATTGTCTTCCATCCCTCTTTCTCCTTTGCTTATCTTTTAAATGTCAAATTTCCTCAGCTTCCCCCACCTCTGACACTTTACCTTAAACTACAAGATATTTTGGGGGGCAATATCACCATTCTTTTAATCCAAAAAGCTTATATCAGTATTTAGTTCCCCATTTTTGGCATTTGTGCTACCTTTCCTCAAAAATTTAGCTGCTTTTTAAAAAGTTTTGGAGAAATCCTTAGCACATTATAAGAAATTAACCCTACAAAATCCCATTTTCTTCCCTGGCTTAGGAGGAGTGTTCTTCTTCTTTTCCTCTCCCATCATTCCCAACACCTAACATACACACTTATACATATACTAAAGGAAAAACAGTGAATACATTTAGAAAGTTAGATGTTTTGATTTGCAGATCCACAGCCTCTGGTTATAAACACATGGGCCGAACTGGAGCCTGGAATTTTAGATCATTCCCGTCCACTTGCTGAACCAACAGAAAGCAATGTGAAGTTTATTAAATGACTTTTTCTTTCACCTGCTGGCACCATCAGATAGGTATGATTGCCATGACATAATTATTGGGGGAGGGTGGAGAGGGAAAAGTAGAGACTATAAAGTCATCAGCAGACCCCAGCAATCCCTTTACAGAGTGAAAGATATCTCTCACCTTTCTTGCTTTAATGATAGATGGCATATGAGAAAAACAAAATGGCCGTTTTATTTTCTCCTAAAGCCTCAAGCGTGGACATGTATATAAATTTTTGCTAAAGAAATCTTGTTATTACAAGGAAGAAGAGGGAAACATAGATTCCCACCTTTCTCAGTCTTGGCCCACTATTAATTCACCTTGGATTTATATCTGGGAAAGTCAGATTTCTTAGGCATGGAAAGGGGTAGGATGAGACAAATGCCATCCAGCTGTTCACAAATAACTAGGAGGCTGGACAATGATGTCTAGAGGTTGAATGTCCAATTCTCCATCTAAGCCCCACTGGTTGCTGAGGTTGTCTGTGCAGGGAAAATGGAGCTGCAGGGGTTGAGGTGAGATATCAGGATCTGGAGCGCAGTATTGTTTTCTAAATGAAGGCACCATCAGGGCCAAAGTAACAGGCAAATCCATAGCTGATACAAGAGTATAAACGTTTTCAAAATCTGGAAGTACATTTTGAGTAACATCGAGATGAAATAAGAACATAGACTACTACAAAGAATAGAGACCACCACAAAAGGATGTTTATCTGTAAGAAATGCTGCCTTGAATTGAATCTTTAGGAAAGTAATGAAAGCCCTAAACCATACAGCTTTTAGTGTAGAAGAGATTCAGATGTTAAACATCACACAAGTAAATATCTAATCCTGAATTTTGATAGTGTCATGAAGGAAATGTACAGAAAGGATGGAGTGAGCCAGATTTATTTTAGAAAGAAGTTTGGGAAAAGCTCTCTGAAGACGTGACATTTAACTTGAAACCTAAAGAAAAGAAATTAGGTAGATCAAGGGCTAAACCCTGAGATGGGAAAAGAGTTTTCCAGAAAAAAGATTTTTGGAGGATATGAAAAAAATAGCAAGGCTGTTATGAAATAAGAGTAGAAGAAATAGAGAATTTAGGACTATATTTAAGACTAAGTTTTCTTCCAAGTTCAATTGGAAATGATTGAAGAGTTTAGCGAAAAATGAAATACTATGATTTGAATTTTTAAAATAGCACTTTGACCATTAGGGGGAGAATGGATTGATGACAGTTGGATCGAAATTAAAAGTAAGGGTAAGAAAGGATTTTTTTCAGAACATATAAAGATTTTCCAATGGTATTAACAGTGGGTAACGGGAGAAACACTACTGTAATAATCAGAATTATCAAGTTATAAAACTGTAAAAGGAGGAGACCTGAAAAAGACAAAATTATGTTTTGAAAAATAATAGTGTGAGTCACTATTAAAAATTAACCATACAAATTCTAGAAATATGTAGAAAAATCTTATGTAAGTTCTGATTCTCCTACCGAGGCATCCTACTCAACATACTAAAACTTTATTCATAGCTTGTTGAGGAGCTAAATTTTAGGATCTCCCCTTACAAAACTGTGGCAGAATCCACCTAAAGAAAGAGGGAAATAGAAAGCTAACCTTTTAACCTATAGCTCTGAAGGAGTTGGTTCACTTTGTAACCGATGTATATTTCCAGAGAATAAAGAGTTTCAAGATGCCATTACACTGTGCTCAATGTTCTGTTGAGTTTTACAAGTTATAAAAGAGTATGTGTGAAAGGATCAAAATAAAATGAATATGCTTTAATGTGTTTCCATTTAATACATTTTTAAAGTTCTAATAATGATATTTTCCTCCACACAATACAAAATAATAAGTAACAATGAACTTAAAAGAAAATATTAAGACTAAGGACCTGAGATTTGAATAGATGATCTTAGGCAAACAACAGCTTATATAAATCACCGTGAGAAGATTCAAGAGAACCAGAGCAAAGGAGATGAGTAAAACATCCCCCACTGATTGTCTTGTTTAAGAGATTCTTAATGAAAGGGTGTGACTTAAAAAAAAATAGATACAACTAAAAAAAAAAAGCAAACTTTAAGGGGGCAATTTGGAATACTTCAAAAGACAATATAATCATGGCTGTCATACTTGGACTCTTAAAATGCTTAATGATTTTGGTTGTGTTATATCTATACTATACTTTTTTCAACAAATTTCCCCGGGCCTAGCCTGAGGAAACAGGAACTTGAAAAATTGTGAAGAGTAGGCAAAATTGGTTTTCAGCATGCCCTACTATATCAGTTACTTATTACTATGACATGCTATATAACGAACAAAAAATCTTGGTCACATATGACATTATGCATTGAATTCTTAAGTATCAATGGATAAGCTGGGGGTCATCTAATCTAGTCTGGGCTTGGCTGAAGCAGCTCTTCTCCATGTATCTCTGCTCCTTCTTGCTGAATTGACACACTAGCTCAGGGATATTCTCATGACAATGGCAGAAACACAAGACTGTAATCATAAAAACACAAGGCCCCCCCAAGATCAAAGCTCAAACAAGGCATGCTACCACTTTCACTGTGTTCTATTAGCCAAAGCAAGTCACATGGACAAACTCAAAAAATCAAAGAATAGAACAATATACTCCACCTCTTTAAGTAGGGAGAGGCAAACAGTAAGTAAATATTTCTGAACAATAATATAAGCTACCACAACCCCCTTTCTTCTCCTGCTTCCCTTTTGTTGGCCCCTTTCTTTAGCTCTGAAAGAAAAATCAATTGGAAAGAGAATGAATCACAATATAAGTGACTTGATGTACTATCTCTTGGAGAAATATTTACATTTTGAAAAAGAAATATAATAGAAGCATAATCACTGATGGTGTCATTTCATATTTCTCCTGGGAGCTGTATTTCGGGAGAGGGCCTTTATAGGTGATTGTATATTACATCAGAGGCAGACCAGCCATGAACACCAGGAAAGGTTTTTTCCTTCTTCTCTATTTCAATGTAATGCTGGATTATATTATTTAAATGAGCTTTCTTTTTTTCTCTTTCTCCTTCAGTAACATTCTGACTCTTCTGCAACCACAGGAGCAAATCAAATGATGTGCTCACCACAATTGACAAGCCACCAACTTATTAGGCTTTACTGGCCTAGTGAACTGTTGGTATTTTGTAAGAGAAAACCCTAACATAATAATTATAAAATAATCCAAAACCCAGCCTACTGAAACTGCAACATTATCATTTTCATTTGTGTTCTGTATTAGCTATGAGGATTTAAATTTCCAAAGCCTTTTTGGGCTTTTAACATACACACCAAACCCACAAACAGCTGCAAACTGCCATGAATGCTATTTTACATTAAATGGAGTATCAAAGATAATATTTTATTTTTCATTTGGACAATTATTTTTTAAGTCACACATACAAAACTTCCCAAAGTACTACCAAATACATAACTATATCCAGTATTAAACTATTCTTTAAGAATCTTTCAGGATTCTCTATTCCCTCCTAGTTCCCCACTGGTTCCAGCCAAGCACACATTTTTCCATAAGACTTCCCTCCACACTCCACACCACCACCTGCCAGAAACATACAAACGCACATCCTCTTACTGACTATCAAATCTCATTATATTTTTTAAAACAGTTCCCTTATACAATCTACATTTTACAGATATGGTGTACTAGGACAGTGAAAGAGTGATTAACTTAATCAGAGTTTATATACCTAGTAGCTTGCAGCAACAGATTGTAATAAATTCTTCCTAGGAGAAAGGAGACAGTGATGGTAATTATTGTATAGGTAGTGGCATAGTCACCACAATAATAGTAATAATCATAGCCAAATTTTATTAAGCACTATTCTTTGTGAGGCATAATGATAAATTCTGCAAATAAATTGTAGGTTTTTTTCTAACTATTCTGTGATTTATGTTTTATTATTATCTTCTTTGTTTGATGAGGAAATAGGCACAGAACACTCAAGTTATTCCCTCAAAATCGCACTGCTAACTTTGAACTCAGAATATGAATTCTCATCAACTATGTTCTAGAATCATGTATCATCTCAGGTCTACGCGTGGTGATGGATCAGAAATCAAGTGAAAGACCAGAACGTCATCTGCTGACCCCCAGACCACACATTTGGGCCACACTGCCACTGGTTGAGACTATTTACTACGTGTAGTGACAGAAGTTTAAACAGGAAGTTATCAGATATGAAAAGTCAGCCCAAGACATAAAAAATCAAAACATCAGGAGTTAATTCCCAGGGAGAAAAATACAGCATGAGTTTTCTCATCATTTTGCATGTTAGGCAAGGATGGATTCCAGGGTATGGAAATCCCAGAGCGAGTGACTGTATCAGGCTGGAGAGGACAAAAGAGCAGGTCCTGACATCTGGTACCTGGATTTTGCCCATTCCTCTCTCTCAGTACTCATGGGATTTTGTAAAACCTTGACATCCTGGACACAACCATAGCAACTGGAAATTGGAAAACTAAACTTGCATGCTTCATTAATTAAACTTGCTGCCTGGAAAACAACAAAGAAAAAAATCACATAAAATGCATAAGAAAAAATAAAAAGGAAAGCTGAATATTGGAGTCAGTACAGTGAGGAGAGTAAACAAAGGATGGAGTGTTATAGGATTAAATTCCAGCCCTGCTATGGACTAACAGAAATCTTTGATCTGGTCATTTATACTTCCAGTGCCTCAGTTTCCAGATCTTTAAGATGAAGGCAGGGAGAGGTGAAGGGTAATCAAATATCATTCAGTTTTCTTTCCAGGATTAAAGTTCTATTTTTCATGTTTTGGAAAGTTTCTAGAATTTCTGAAGAAAAATTATTCATTTCTCATACTTAATTAAAACCAGACATAAAAATGAGCTACCATATCCTTATAGGTATGCAGCTCCACGTTTTGTCACATTTTTAAAGTCATGCAACAATTGAAAGAGACACTTGCAGCTGAGTTTTACTCTAGGACTTTTGACTCTTGCCATATATATACTAGGACCTTCTGTAGTGATAGAAGCACTTAGAATGTCCTCAAGTGAATTCTGTTATTTCAAAGGGTATACATTCAGACTTTAAAACACATAATTGTGTGATGATAAAAAGAAATCTTTGTCTTTTTGTTATTTGCATTATTTATTTTTAAACATGAATAGTCCCTTAGTTTTTCCTACTACATTTTTTTCTCCACATTACCTAGGAATTCCCTATCTTGTAAGATGAGCAAACACTGTAATCGGTTTTCTTCAGGCTTGAAATTGCCAGTGCTACAAGAAGATGGCACTTTCCTTCCAAATCCTTGCTTCAGTTATTTGTCATGAAAAATTACTTTTGGGGGCTGAAATTTCTTGCTTGCTCTTTTCCCAGAAGTGAATTATTTTAAGCAATTTAACTAAAATACATCCAGATAAGGTTTATGTGCTTACCAAATGTCATTTTAAATAAGGAGAACACCTCCTCCCATTTCTTTTGTGCTACATACGTGAGCAAAATTTAAATCTCAAATTATTAGACACTTATTATTTTCATTAAAATAAAAAAACATGTTTTTCCTTTTTTCCTTTAATTTTCTATGAAAGTCTCCTTCCTCAGTGTGTGCATCTTTTTGAAACTAGCCCAACACTAGGTTTGTTGACAATATGAGGAGCAGATAATATTATTTCCTGGTGCTGTGCAACATTTGAGAAAAAGCTCAGAAAAGTGGTTCTGTGGAAATTGTGTATCACCAAGTTTAATAGTTTTTTCTTTGCAGTTGAAAAATGAGAGATGGGTACTGCCAAACTTCAGTTTGTATTTTCTGTATTAAACCTACTGATACTATATGAGCACAATATTTCTCATAGCAATTAGTCATGAACACGAACTTGCACAGTGTTTTAAAACACTTCCCAATCCTGTGGGAACCATAACAGACACTGAATTTAGAAACAGAAATTCCCTTTATTGTTATAACTTGCAAGTCTCCTACACAGAGTCATTTTTACACATTTTAAGAAAGTAATCTGCACTTTTTTTTCTTGTGTAGTTGCAAGAGAAAAATAAAATTAATACTAAGAAAATATGCATGCTTTCTGGAATGTAAGATAGAAAAAAAAACAAACTACAAAGGACTTAACTAAATAATTTTTATTATATACTATTGGTGCTGTGAACTAAGTATATGTTTTCCCATTTATAACCATAATACCAGGTTATCTAATGAACCTGTTTTATTTAAGTAAAACTCAAAATCATAGAAATTTAGAGTGTCAGAGGTGGAAGGAATATTGAGCCTAAATTTCTCATCTTATTAATGAGGAAACTGAGGATTAGAGTGGTTAAATGAATTGTTCCAGGGTCCACTGGTACTTGAAAATTTGCATTCAAATTATGAAGTTCTTGCTCAAGTGAAGCTATGATGCAAATCTTCTGAAAAAGGGTATACATATTTCACAATATATTAAATATTAAACCTATACAAACTCAAGGTAAACACGTAGCAGTATACTTGCTCATGAGTGAGGGAATCGATTGTTCTTAATTTAAATAATTTTACTCTGTAATTTCTTTGTCTTTTAGAACCCAATGCAAGATTTATTTATCCAATGCTTATTGAGCATTTTCTAAGTACCTGGCTGTGTTCCAGACAACAGAGACAAACACGATGAGTGTTGTTTATTATACTCAAGTATGTAAATGGATTTAGTCTGAATTACTGATTTCCATTTTTTTGAAAATAATTTATTTTTTTCCATTTCACCGTCTGAAAATTTTAAATTTTCTTTATTAGACTCAAGTTACTCACTGCAACATGTAAGGGATCATTAGCATTAACAGGTACACCAACAGTATGTCTATTTAAGGCAAAAAATGAAATTTAATTAATTTCTTCATTGTAGATAAAGTAAACCTCTCAGGCCCCTGCTTTGATTTCATCAGTAACATAGACTGATTTTATCAACTAAAAATTTATTCCTGCAAGAACTGAATAATGGTACTATTAGTAACCCTAGGAGATAATATTAATAATTATCGTTTCTATAGGAATTTACAAGTCACTAATCACTTACAAATGAATGTGATGGGTGATTACCATTGCATTTGTGTTTAGATTTAAGTCTATACCAATATTTGTTATCTATGTCTACACTAATTTATAAATAAATACATGTATATATGTTTCATATGCTTTATTATTTATGCTTAAAGCTAACTTGCGTGACATGCGCTACTGATTTTTGCTGTTCAAGATATCATACAAAAAGGAGAGATACATAATGAGAATGTGAGGAGTCAGGGAAAATCAGGCAATGCTTTTGGGGCTGTCAGATACAGCAGCAACAGGATGATAGATGCTATTATAGACAGTTGCAAAGGAAACAAATGAGCCCAGCATTGGACAGGGGCAGGGGTGGGGTGAGATTTACAGAAGTGGTGATTCCTAAGCTGACTGTTGAGGATGTGTAAGAATCAATCAGAAACAGAAAAGGAGAAAGGATATTCAAAACAGAAACAAAAACATGAATTTAGATAAGGAAGTCCAGGAGAGCAAGAGATAATGTGGAGATGGAAAATGATTGGGTAGTGTCTGAGTATCTGTTTGGAGACAGGAAATGGTTGGTGATGAGATGGGAGAGAGAAGGAGAGGAGATACAGTGGAGGTCTTTGTATATCTTGCTGAGACATTTGACTTTTTAGCTTTAACTTCAATTTGAGAAAGTACAAACTGTCATAAATGAAGAGGATGGAGAAGCAAGGCTTGTTGAAAAGAATAATACATGGATATAAAAGTTAGAGAGAATATTAACTTAAAATTGCTTCTGGCTAGAACTTGCTAACATATCTTCTCTCATATTATTTCCAAATAGTATTTGCAGAGCCATATACAAAGGAAAAAAGGAAACAAAACAAAAGTTCATTATGCCCCAAATTAAATTAACTGAAACTAACTGGTAGAACCTACAACAAATCTCACTAGTTACAAAGGGTAACAGAGCAGAATTGAGAAATACAATTTGTAGCCTGAGCCTAAATCCTTTGATAGAGAGCATCAATACTAGGGAACATAAAGTGATTATTTTAAAATAATGAGCTATCATGAAAGGCTAATATATAGTATATTATTGAGAAAAAAATAAACAATTTTTTAAGTTTCAAAATTAAGGGAGTACACATATTTCAGGAATGTAACATACTCTTTCTAATGTAAAGAGAATAGAAATGGGGGGAAAAAAGGATGTATATGGTAGCTCCTATCCTCTGAGAAGCAGATGCCAAGATGAGATTTATTGGAGAAAATGCCTGTGGAGGAGAAATAGGGAGGAAATGTCAGGGTATTGGAAGAGTCATTACATTGTGATGCAGGTCTAACCACAGTGGAGGAGAGAAAAAAAGATAAATTTGAGCAGGAAATGTATTAGACTGTGGCACAGTGCTAAGAAGGTTTCAACAAAGTTGATGGGAGTCCTTGAGCCAAAATGGCTGTCAGAAGAGCCCTGTGTTTTCCATAACTGGTTTGTCTTGGTATCCCTGCCACACTCAGGCATTGGCTCGGAGCAGGTCACGTGGCTTCCGTGCCAATGTCATGATGGATTTTAGAGGGCAGCAGCTGGGGACCTCTGTCAGTTATGTTCCCCACAATCATACCTCTGAAAGCCTCACTCTCATGTTTTCATTGCTGCCACAATGTAGTTATTTTAAATAAGAGAAAACCACAAGAATTTGTAGATAAAGTAACAATATACTTGGAAACCCCAAGAAGATCAACAGCAAAACATTTGTTGTTTAAAAGGTGGTTTAAAATTTATCTGTGGGGCTGATGATGCTCTGGAATTAAGATGAAATTGCTTTTCAGGTAAGTAAGCACACTCTACATGCTACAGGTTGTGGTGCAGCAAAGATTTTATTTATTCATGATTGCATACATTCAGAAATGATAATAATGATGCAAACACTACATATAAACCACTGAAATCTCCTGGCAGTCTATCTAGCTTTCATATGCTGTGCTATTAAGTAGAAAAGCAGAATAAATGTATTTTAATAGATTATATCCTAGCACTTCTATAATAGCAGAATATTAAAAATGACTATATATCTCAAAAAGAAAAATGTACATGAATATGTCTTTGCATACATGCTATGAAATAGTATTCAGTTATTTAATAAATCAGTCATTTCAAAGAGTTTGTGCTGAAATGGTAACTTTTCCAAATAAGTGAAATTTAGCAGTGTATAAATATGTTTCTGAAATGTGATCCTGATTACACACACACACACACACACACACAGAAAAAGCAAATGCAAGGAAACAAACATAAACACCCATGCATAATTTTTGAGGATTGAATTAGGAATAATTTAATGTTTGTCCTTTATGCTTTTTAGCTCTTCAAATTCTTTATTATACATGAAGTGTAAAGTCAGAAAATAATTTGTAAAATAATCTTGAAATATACAAAATATTATAGTAGACATTGCAGTCGTTATTGATGCTGTTTCTCAAATATTTCTGGTCTCTCCTTTCAAGCACATGGGAGAAATGCACTTTGTGGTGGCCTCGTGGTTACGTGGAGCCACATGACTAGATAGAAACAGTGAGTTGAGAGAAACAGCATAATGTGTCATTTCCAGGCTGTGACATTTAATTGCTGATGTAAGATACTCCATAATTCGCTTTCCTCTCTGTATTGATGACCAGAAACATTGAAAGTGGTGGTGGCTTCATCAGTCTGACTATCCGAGAAGCTACCCAAAGCAAAGCCCCTCTACCCACTTGTGATTGACACGCAGTATGAGTGAACAACGAACCTGTGTTTCTTTAAGCACTGAGATTTGTAATTTTTAGTTTCTGTAACATAATCTAGTCCATTATGACTGACACAAAATTGATTACTAGAAAAGGGGTACTGACATAACAAAAACCTCAAATATAAGACATTAGGTTCAGGACTAGTTGCCAGACAGGGAGAAAACGATCAAAATTGCCCACAATTAATAGACATACAGAGAGAGAGAGAGAGAGAGAGAGAGAGAACTCGAAAATAATTGCGAACAGTAAGTCTGTGGTATTCTTGCCAAAAATGAACAGTCTCAATCTAATCATGAGAAAACATTGGAAAAAAACAAGTTAAGACATATTCTACCAAATGCCTGACCAGTACTCTTCAGAAGTGTCAAGGTCATGAAAGACAGGGAAAGAATTAAAAAAACTGTCACAAATTAGAGGCGGCTAAGGAAACATAACAATTAACACACTATCGGATCCTGGAAAACAAGAAAAACATCATTGGAAACAGTGATGAAATTTGAATTAGGTCTGTAATCTAGGTAATACTGTTAATTTCCTGAGTTTGATAATTATACAATTGTTATGTAAGATGTTAATGCTATGGGAAGCTGGATGAAAGAAACATGAAAACACTCCATACAATTTTTTGTAACTTCTCTGTGAATTTAAATTATTTCAAAATAAAAACTTAAAGAAAAATACATGGTGGAGGACAGCTGAGTAACTTTGTTAAAAATTTCATGCAAAGGTGAGTAAAGAATTCTTCACGCAAAAAACTAAAAGAATTATGTGTACGTGTGTGTGTTTACACACGGAACAAACTGGAATAGAATATAAAGAAACCAAAAACTTGTAGTAAAAATTGTTGCAATTCTCTGAAACATAAAACAATATTTGGACTTCCAAACTACTAGACAAAACAAGATGAGAAAGCTGCACAGTCCCCAAGAAGGGCTTACTCCCAACTCTCACTTCAAATGTGGAAAAAGATGGTAATAAAATGGGAAGGCCCGTCACAGGTCACTGAAGAGGGTCTTAAAAATCAATAGCCAGGGAGTAGCTGTTGAGAAGGAATTTAGAATCTAATCCAGAAACATTCTCTATACTCCAATGTCTGTGCAGTAACATTTCAGAATTGTTAACCATGACTCTACATGTGTCCTATTCTTTATTTTTTTCAAATACGATGGTTTATTGCAGTTATGCTGAACCTGTTTCTCCATTGTATATGGTGGGAATGGAGTGGGAAGATAACTTGTATTTATTTGTTGGTTTTTGATCATAGATTCTGTCACAACAGAACCCTATTTAAAACAACCACATGGAAATCTTTGTGATAGAGCCAACTCTGTGATCTTGAGTAAGGAACTTGATGCTTTGACTAAAAGAGACTTACGGTTTATTTCCTTAGGGAGGAGATACACAAGCATACCTCAGAAATATTGTGGGTCCATGCCACTACAATAAAGCAAATATCCCAATACAGCAAGTCACATGAATTCTTTAGTTTACCAGTGCAGATAAAAGGTATGTTCATATTATACTGTAGTCTATTAAGTGTGCAATGGCATTACATTTAAAAAATGTACATACCTAATTAAAATACTTCATTGCTAGAAATGCTAACAATCATTTGAGCCCTCAGAAAATCATAATGTTTTTGCTGGTAGAGGCTCTTGCCTTGATGCTGATGGTTGCTGACTGATCAGGGTGGTGGTTGCTGAAGGCTGGGGTGGCTGTTGCAATTTCTTAAAATAAGACAATCATGAAGTTTGCCATATCGATTGACTCTTCCTTTCATGAAAGATTTCTCTGTAGCATGTCATGTTGTTTGACTGCATTTTACCCACAATAGAAGTGCTTTGAAAATTGGAGTCAGTCCTCTCGAACCCTGCCACTGCTTTATCAACTATGTTTATGGAATATTATACATCTTTTATTGTCATTTCAATAATATTCAGTGTCTTCTCTAGGAATAGATCCCATCTCAAGAAACCATTTTCTTTGCTTATCCATAAGAAATAAGTCCTCATCCATTCAAGTTTTATCATGAGATTGGAGCAATTCAGTCACATCTTCAGGCTCTACTTCTAGTTCTAGTTCTATTGCTATTTCCGTCACTGAAGTCTTAAACCCCTCAAAGTCATCCATGAGGGTTGGAATCAAATTCTTTCAAACTCCTGCTAATGTTGATATTTTGACCTCTTCCCATGAATTATGAATATTCTTGATGGCATCTAGAATGGTCAACCCTTTCTGGAAGGTTTTCAATGTATTTTCCCAGATCCATCAGAGAAATCTGAATAGACATTTCTCACAAGAACACATACAAGTGGCCAACAGGTATGTGAAAAAATGCTCAATATCACTAATTATCAGAGAAATGCAAATCAAAATCACAGTGAAATACCATCTCTCTCCAGTTGAAATGGCTTTTATTAAAAAGACATAAAATCACAAATGATGGTGAGAATGTGGAGAAAATTGTAAATTAGTACAGCCGCTATGGAAAACAGTATGAATGTTCCTCAAAAAACTAAAAATAGAACTAATATATGATTCATCAATCCCACTGCTGGGTATATATTCAAAAGAAAGGAAATCAATATGTCAGAGAGCTATCTGCACTCCCATGTTTATTACAGCACTATTCACAATAGTCAAGATATGGAATCAACTTAATGTCTATCAACAGATAAATGGATAAAGAAAATGTGGTACATACACACAATGGAATATTATTCAGCCATAAAAAGAAGGAAATCTTGTAATTTGCAACAACATGGGTTGAACTGGAGGGGATTATATTAAGTAACATAAGCCAGACACAGAAAGATAAATATCACATGTTCTCACTCATGTGGGAGCAAAAATATTTGATCTTATGGGTAGAGAGTAGAGTGATGGTTCTCAGAGGTTTGGAAGGGTAGTGGGGAGAGAGAAGATAAAAGGAGGTTGGTTAATGGGTGAAAAATATAGTTTGATAGTAGGAATATGATCTAGTATTTAGTAGCACAGTAGGACCATCATAGTTAAAAATAATTTATTATGTATCTGAAAATAACTAGAGGAGTGGATTTGGAGTGTTCCAGTGCAAAGAAATGTTAAGTGTTTCAGGTTATGTATGATCCAACTTCCTTGATTTGATCATTACACATTGTTTGCTTGTATCAAAATATCATGTATACCTCATAAATATGTACAACTATTAACTCATAAAATTAAAAAAAATAATATCTGTGATGTACAAAAAAACAAAGACCGTAAAACAAAGTATGCCTTTAAATTTATTTTGTATGAGAGAAAGAGGGTAATCCAAATATTTAGTGTTCAGTAAGTAGGGTTATTTGTCAAATATTATTGTTCTTCAGTTACTAGTGCTGTTTGATAAATATTTCTGGTTCTTCTCCCATTGGTGTTTATGATAGGCCTATAATTTCTGGTCTTCATATGGTTGGATGGTACATGTGACCAGATTTAGCTGTTCTATATCTGAATAAAAATGATGTTTGTCACTACTGAGCTGGCTTATTGAATAGCTAAAGTGTGGCCATCTATAGGTCCTTTTCGCCAATTTTGTCAACTGGCAATACTCCAGATAGTGGCTGCTCTGTCAGTTTGGCTCCATGAGTAACCACCATGGACCCAGAACACTTCTCCTATTCCTCCCTGATGACTCATGATAGATATGTAGCATAAGCAAGATATCAACTTTATCATCATTATCATCATCATCTTTGGAGAATTGAGAAAACTTTGTTACTGTAGAACAGCCTAGTTCATCTGACTGAGACAAACTACATATTTAATTACCATAACATGTTCCTGTTATATAAATCTTTAATACTTCATTCAGAATATTATATTATGCTTTATACTTAGGAACACAAAACATTCAAGATATGAAGGATTCTAACTTTCTGGATATCCACTTACAAGACAGTCATGTTTATTGCTCATAACAACAAAGTACTCAGCATAGATACTTAATAAATATTTTTAGTGAATTTATGTATTAAACTTATATATTTATGAATGAATATATAGAAGCATGAAACAAAATAAAAAATAAATTCTATTGAATGTCCCATGGAGAATGAACAGTAGTAAACAGCCCAAGAGAGATATCTATTTTGAGGTTAATATCAATTTAAAAATCTAATAGTGAACAATTTCACATAAAGGGAACATAAACAACAATGCCTAAGACTCAGGCTCAAGATCATTTCTTGAAATTTTCATAAGAAATAGTAAATTTATCTTTTCTCTATAAAGTGTCCAGCTAAGGGAAGGTAGGTTCAAAAATATGTCTAAAATGTTAAATTAGGATGCAAAAACAAAATAAAAATGAAAATGTGTGTGTGTGTTCACACTAGGCTGCTCTCATATTTTGGTGTTAAATTGGGGCTCAACATAAAATTGGTTATAAGAAAGTATATTTACCCATAATACATAAGAAACCTAAATAAGATTAATTGTTAAATATCATACATCATTTCAACTGCATTGCTTACTTTTGTAAGTAGATTACTTTTCACTTTTGTGATTAGTGTACGATAGTGGTAGAATTGAAAAAAGTAGGTCATTGATCATGTCCAGATGGGCAAAGAAATTTAGCTTGTGGGAAAGTAGGCCAATTGCACCACAATTAAGACATCTGTCTGCTTAATTACTGCTGCATTAAAAAGATAACCTTCAAATTTTCTTCCAGCTCTACTGTCACTGCAAAGTTTCACTATGACACAGTTTGTCAACACAGAGGGTTAAATTTTTAACATATATTTCTTGATAATTGTCATATTTGTCCATTTTACGTGTTCAGTGAGAATCTAATGTTAAAATTAAATCACCATAATGCTATTGTCTCTTTGCTGAGCACTGTATTTCAGTGTAAGATGTGATCTGTAATTGATTCAATTTAATTCAGCCAGCTGTTGTATTTTAAAAACAATTTACTTTTGTCAGTTTGTCTTTTCCATTTTTTTCCTTCCTATGTTTCTGAGAGAAATAGTTATTTAGTTACCAGGAAACACTCTCAAACATCAAATATTTAAAACTATAGAGCCACAAATTTCAAATGATATCCATGTTAGGCCTCTGCTAAGAACAGAGAAATTTGATTTATGTGATAATTTTTTTTGTGGTTTGCTAAGAGGTTCCTTAACCACAAAAACAAAAATCATAAGCAGTTCATTAATCTTTGAAATTTGTGAAGTGTGCATAAAAATATTACCACGTTTGTCTTTTCTTTCTATAGTCAAATTTCTTCTGAATAATTGTATAATGATATTCCTTTAAAAATAGTAAGAAAGAAAAATAGCAAAGAAAATAAAAAATCATATATATCATTATACTCCTTAATAAAAACAATAGCATATAAATAAAATGTGATGGAATCAATAGCATATTCTAAGCAAAGCAAAGTTAATTGTATAAGGTTAAATTTTAAGTGTTAACAAAATTTTCTATCTAGTGTTTATGGCATTTTATTCACTTCTTTCTTTGTAAAAAATACATCATCTAGCTTAGTACTTTCTATATAGTAGATGTGAAGTAAACATTTCTTGAACTGATTTAAGTGAATTTTTATTTAAAATTTCAGTAAACACATAACTGCATAAACTTTCTCCTTCACCAATGTTTGCCTAAACTCCTTAAGTTATATCTGGGAATGTTCTATTAATAACATATATTTCCCTAGGAAAAAATATCTTAAGGAAGTGCTTAGACTTTATTAGGGGATTAAGTACGAGTGCTTTCTAACTCTGGACAAGAAGAATCCTCAAAAATTAAGTAATGTGTCCTCCATTGCTACTTAGGTTCACATACAAATATTGATGTATCCAGTGTTCTTAGTATTTTATATGTCCAACTTAACTCCTGACAGAAATTTCTCTCAAAATGCAACTACATTTTTACTAAGTATATTTCGGGAATTGTTTGCCATGGGTTTTGGAGCTTTTAATTTTTTTGCACTTGGAAAACTTCTGATATCTAGCTGAGGAGTTGGGAAACTGGAATATTGTTCTCATATAAGTCATAGAATGTGGAAACCATTGTGATCTTACCAGCTTTGGAGTCTTAAGGTGCTTTTATGTTCATTTTTGTACATAATTTATTTAGTTATCTTACTATTTTTACCTATATCGTGCCAGATGTTCTCATTAGATTGCAAACTTCATAAAGGAGTATATCGTGAGATACTTGTTTTCATGATTGATGTGGTTGGTCCTAAAAGGGGCTTTTCAAAACGTAGTGAGCAGTCAAAAAATGTGGTGAGCCATCCATGAAATTCTCTGTTGTAGCATGAAATTGTCTTTCTAGTTCATCTCCTCTATTCTTTGTCCTTTCTTAATCCCTAGTGGGGTGTGGTATCCTTAGGATACAAGCATGAAGAGGAAGAGAGAAAATAAAATAATGCTTTTCATTTGTGTTATGAATAGCTGTCAATATTAGCAAAAGAAAGGTGGATTTGTCCACTCTGAAAAATTTAAAGGATCTAAAAGCCCTCCAGTAAAAAGAATAAGAACCTGTTTATTCCTTTCCAGAAATAGCCAAGAGTGTAACACAGTACCTAGGAGCCTTGTGACACTTCTGAAGGACCTTGATCCTGATGGTTAAGCAGAGGGAAGACTGAGAGGATCAAAGAGATTAAAAGGAGATGGAGGTCTAGCAGAGGTGGATCCTGTATGCACTGAAAGATAACAAGGAAAAAGTGGAGTCCAAAGGACTCCATATTCATGATCCTCTAATTATTTTCTATAATAGATCCTTTAATAGGTTTTTTCCTACCATTATAGCTTTTGAGACTTTGTAAGTACAAGCAAAGGATTATGAGGAGCGCTATAGAATGTTAGAGCTGGAAAAGGCTTAAATCAAGTTTTAAGAGAAGTTCTCTAATAAATATATGAGATGAGGAAACGAGACCAATAAAAGTTAAATTTCTTGCAGATTAAAAAGGATTTATGCATATACCCGTCCCTTATGCATACACAAAGAGTGCAATGCGCACCACACAATAGGATGGACATATTTGAAACTTGGACTGAGGGGGGGGAAAGGGCAACACACATAACCTAAACATCTGTACCCCCATATTATGCTGAAATAAAAAAAAACATAAAAAAAGGATTTATGCTTATAGAAGACTGAGGACAAAGGGTTAATATCCATACTTACCTTATCCAAAGATGATGATTTTTTCCACAGGTGTACCCTGTTATTGTAGCTTTATTCTCTTTTACAAAACACACATGGGAAGAAAAGACACTTTTCACATATCCATTCTTTCCTGAAATTAAATCTAATGTTTAGTGGTAGGGGAAAAGGACAAACAGAAGGCAAGACATCACTTTCCACTTTTTCTATAAAAGTTATTTCTTCATGTCCTCTGTTCATAACTGATCAATTGTAAAATAAAATAGATATACCTATTTCATATTATGATTGATATTCTCTATGACTTTTTTGTTTTCATTGATGAAAATTTAGTTTATGTTTTGGGAGGTAATATTTTTACCAAGAATCTAACACACTTTGTCCTCTATAAATTAATTTTATCATAGCAATTGGGCTGAAACTGCATGTATGTATAAATGTGTTGAAGTGTTTCCTTGTAAATACTTGATTATATATTATCTATATCCTTAAATGTAAATTTCTTCACAGTAGAGACCATCAAATTAAGTACTTCACCTCTACAGAATGATGTGATATAAAAGGATATTAAACGCACATTGCCAATTCTAGGAAATGCATATATTAAAATTTACTAAATCTCCTCTATTCATTATATTCATGACTAGTTTAAAACGATCCCTCCTTTTTGATTTTTATAGGGATGATTTGCTTTGATGTCCACACTAAAGGCAATGGGAATATATCCCCTACATTTAATTTAGAGATCACAATGCATCTTTTACTCTATTCATTGTTAACTTTTCCTCTTAAATTTGTCATTCTGAGATTAAGCCATCATTCAAACCAAAAGGAACAGAAAAAAAATACTCCTGTCAACTTCTATACATAAACAGACTAAAGTTTTTCCTTTTAAATTATGGTGCACATTCCCTCATGCAATGTCTAGATCTACTCCAACTGTGGTAAATGCTAGAAATGTTATTAAACAGTAAACAGCTAGAATTAAATATAAGTTCAACAAAAAGCAGTGTTATTCAACCCTATATTTAAACAAAAACATTCTGTGTTTCTCTCATGTTTGTTAAATATGCACATGGTGTTTCATTTCTAGCTGATGGCAAGAGAAGAAAAATAGTAAGAGACAGAAGAATGGACCATGACTGATCTAATGGGTTATAATTGATTAAAAATTTAATAAAATTTTTTGTGGGCAAATAATTTTCCTCAGATTCATTAAAAGTACCTCAGTGTTTTATGACATTGTCATAAATAGAAAGTATTCTTATGCTCATCACATGTTCAGTGAGTGAAAAATTGTGTGTGTGTGTGTGTGTGTGTGTGTGTGTGTGTATGGATCTAAAACCTTCAGAAAAAGAATCTCTACAGCATATGCATAATTACTATTTATTGAGGCCAAGATCATCTATTAGAAGCAGCCTGCACTTGCAATTCCCATCAAAATACCAATGTCGTATTTCACAGATCTAGAAAAAGTAATCCTAAGCTTCATTTGAGACCAAAAAAGAGCCCAAATAGCCAAAGCAATCATAAGCAAGAAGAGCAAATCTGGAGGTACCATATTACACAACTTTAAATTACACTACAAGGCTATAGTAACTAAAATAATATGGCACTGGTGTAAATGTAGCAAAACAGACCAATGGAATAGAATAGAGAATCCAGAAATAAAAACATATAGCTATAACCAAGTGATCTTTGACAAAGCAGACAACAACATACATAGGGTAAAGGAAGCCCTACTAAATAAATGGTGAGGCTAAAATTGCATAGCCACATGCACAAGAATGAAACAAGACCCCTATTTCTCACCACATATAAAAATTAATTTAAGATGGATAAAAGACATAAATGTAAGACATGAAACCATGAAAATTCCTAGAAGAAAACATAGGAAAATCTCTTTTAGACATTAGCTCAGGCAAGAAATTTATGACTAAGACCCCAAAGGCAAATACAATAGCAACAAAAATAAATGAATGGACCTTAATTAAATTTAAAGGCTTCTGCACAACAAAGGAAATAATCAACAGAGTAAATAGACAACCTACAGAATGGGAGAAAATATTTACAAACTATACAATTGACAAAGTGCTAATATCCAGAATCTGCAAAGAACTCAAAGAAATCAGCAAGAAATAAAACAAACAAACCCATCAAAAAGGGGACAAAAACATGAACAGATGTTTTTCAAAAGAGAATAGACAAATGGCCAACAGACATGAAAAATGTTCTACATCTTTAATCATCAGGAAAATGCCTATTAAAACTACAATAATGTCCTGGGAAACGACGTGCAGCCGGAAGGGCGCCCGTAGTGCAACTCAAGTTCGTGGAGAACCTGGTGCTAAACCATTCCTAGACGACCTGCTTCTGGGTCGGGCTTTCCTACGTAGCAGAGCAGCTCCCGTTGCGATTTATTGAAAGTCAGCCTTCGACACAAGGGTTTGCAAAAAAATAAAAATAAAAAAATAAAAAATAAATAAAAAACAAATTAAAAATGACTTTAATAGAATTAAAAAAATAGAATTTTTTTAAATTTAAAAGAAAAAATAAAAAGAGAAGAAGTGAAAGATTGAAATAACTATAAAAAAAGTAAAAACAGAAACTACAATGATATACCATTTTACCCCTATCAGAATGGCCATTATTAAAATGTAAAAAAATAATAGATGATGACATGGATGCAGAGAGAAAAGATCATTTATACACTGTGGTGGGACTGCAAATAAGTGCAATCAATGCCTATGGAAAACAGTATGGAGATTTCTCAGAGAAATAAATGTATACCTACCATTCTATCCAGCAATCCCACTACTGGGTATATACATAAAGGAAAAGAAGTCATTGTATTAAAAAGACACCTGCACTTGAATGTTTAATAACAGCACAATTCACAATTGCATAGATGTGGAATCAACCTAAGGGTCCATCAATTCACCAGTACATAGAGAAAATGTGGCACATAAATGCCATGGAGTACAACTCAGCCCTAAAAAAGAATGAAATAATGTTGTTTACAGCAACTTGGATGGTACTGGAGACGACTCTGGTATGTGAAGTATCTCAGGAATGGGAAACCAAGCATCATATGTTATCACTGATAAGTGGGAGCTAAGTGATGAGTACACACAGGCACAAAGAGATGTAGAGGACATTGGAAACCAAGAAAGTAGAAAGTGGGAGTGGAGGTGAGGTATAAAAACTTGCCTATTGGGTACAATGAACACCATTCTGGGAACAGGCATACCAAAAGCCCTGAAGTAGTTATTATACAAGGTATCCATGTAACAAAAACATTTGTTCCCCATTAGTATTTTGAAATTTAAAAAGTGAAAAAATAATTGCTATTTATTAACTAAAGTCTTATTTTTTCATTGATTTATCTTTTGAAAATCAAATTGCAAAAAATAATATTAAGGTACGTTTATATTCTACAACCATTCTTTGTGTCAAAGTCTTTTTCCACTATAAACTCACACTTGCAATCTTCAATCTTACTATTTTCCCCTATATTTACTTTCTTACTATTTTACTTATATTTATCTATTTACCTAAGATAGTTAATATCTTTTTAAGTTGTTTTTTATTGGAAAATAATCATGATAAAGAGATGCTAAATACACAAAATTGCATATACAAACATATTGTACTCTTTCCTTACAGGAAGCCACTATAAGTTTCTTGTGAATCTTCCTGAAATATCCCAAATATATATCCATACTTTTGAAACATTTTTGCTTAAATGAGCATTATATATACTTTATACATTTGTATGTGTGTATTATCCATTTTATGTTTTCTTAGGATATATTTTATGTATTTCAATATTAGCACGTAAGAACAGGATTCCTATTTTTTTAATAGCTGATATTGTAATTGTACATATTACAATTGATTTAAAACAGACTGTAACTAAAACAACCTTTAGGTTCATTTCAGGATTTTAATATGAAGTAATAGTGTTGAAATGACAAGTATTGTACATATTTTAGTGTGTTTTGATCATGTTTAAAAATGTATGTGTTGGATAAGTAAATGAAATGACTAGATTAAAAATATGTGCATTTAAAAAATTTCTATATTGCCAAATTATACTCCAAATGACTGTTTCCTTTCTTTATTTTTGTTTTGGTTTTCACAGAATATCTACAATGAATTACAAACTTTCAAATCTATGTCAATATAAACAAAAACCTGTGCCTCAATTTTTTTTGAATTTTAAATTTAGAATTTGAGTCTTCTAGCATGTCTGCTCATATGTTGTATATTATTTTCTCTGTAATTGTATGATATTACATTTTCCCATTTTTTATTGTTTTCTGGGCTTTTATTATTAATATAAAAGAACTCATCATATGCCAATAAAATAAGCCTTTTTCCATGTAGCTGGCTAATACTTTTGTTTGCTTTATTTGTTCTTTGATACTGTATATGTCCTATTTTGCCTTAAAGAAAACGTAGTTTCTGCAGTATTTACTAGCTGACTTCTCTGTGCTAGATCCTTATCCATAAAGTGGGGGTGAGACTAGCATTACAGAGTCATCAGAAGGATTCAATCACTTAAATTTAAATTTTTAGATGAACACCTAACACATAACAAACAATTTGCAATTACTGGCTATCATTACCATCATCATCATCATCATCATGGACATTTTATTTGTTTAATCAGATTTGCCAATATTTTTAGAGCTTCTAACTTTTTGGCTTCCTTATAAAGTTCTTGCTCAATCTAAAATTATTAAATATTTTAAAAATATCTTCTGTTTTCTATCTACTTGTTCTCAAACATTGTTTTGTAATATTTACTTGATCTGAAATGCCATATTTAATACATGCTAAATTTTCATGTTTTGAAAATCTCATTCTGAACTCACTATTTTGTTTCTTTGATCTGCCTGTGCTTTCTTTTACTAATGAAAATGTAGTTTAATAGGTACAGTCTATTTAGCATTCTTGTTTTCTTTTTCAATTAGAATTTAAATATACTACAAATAATTATGTTGATTATTTTATAGGGGTCATCTTAAATTTTCAGATTAACTTGGGAAGGAAAGATACATTTACATGATTTAGTCTTAAGCTAAAAGCAATCTTAGGGTTCTAATGGTCTTACTTTAATAGAACTTTAAAGTTTTTCATATAAATCTTAAACATTTCTTAACTTTAATTTGTTTTTTTGCCTGTGAGATTGCTTCATTTATTTGCATTTTTAATTGGATGCTCTTCAAATCTAAGATTTTGATAATTATTCAAGGATCAGCAAACTAAGACTCTCAGGTCATTTTCAGGCCCTCTTACTATTTTTGTAAAGTTTTATTGGAAAACATTCATGCTCATTTGTTTATGTTTTGTCCATGGCTGCTTTCATGCTGCAGAAGAAGAGTTAAGTGCTCAAACAAGGACTGTATAGCCCAATAAGCCAAAAATATTTACTATTTGGTTCTTTATAGAAAAAGTTTGCTGACCCCTGCCTTCTTTAATTTTTTCACCACTTTATAATTCTAGTTATTGTTTGTTCCATCCCCTCTCAAATAACCAGTTTTCAGTTTGTTTATTATATCTATTTCTTTTAAGGTCTGCTAAACCTTAATTTATGTTGCTCCCTTTTTCTGTTTCCTTCATTTTCTTTCCTTATATTTATTTAATTTCTCTCTTACTAACTTTTAAATTGAGTGTTTAATTTATTTATTTTCATTCTTGTTTGTAGTATTACTTTCTGCTAAAAGAGAAAATAATCATAAATGTGGTTTAAACAATAAGGACATTTATTATCTGAAATAACAAGACTAGAAGCAGGGTGATTCCACAGCCGGATCAGCAGCTCAATGATGTCATCAAGGACCACCTTGTGTTTTCTAACTTTCTATTCTATCATTCTCACCATATCAGAGTTACCATCACTCATGTTTTCTAGGTAGCTACAGCAGTTCTCAGCTCCCCATGCAATTTAACTATATTCAACAAAGCATTTGCTATTTTAAGACTAACATGAGGAAAGCAATTTCTGCCAGCAAGTAATTAGGGGTTAGGGAGCTGTTGGTTAGGGAACTAACAATATCTGCCACACTTTTTAAGATTTAAAATATTTTAAGTTATTAGAACATTTAACATTTCTTTAGCCATATCCTATTGATATTGACATATAGTGCTTGCTTATGACTATTTGCTAGATATTTATGACTTTTAAATTTTGTTTCCTTATTTACAGAATTACAAATGGTTAAAAAATATGTACATGTGTATTTGCTTAAGTCATAGTGTTTTTGTCTTATTATTAATTGTTTTATAACATTATGAAAAGAGAATATGGTATGCTTATTTTTAATATGTGGAAAATTATTAGAGATTCTTATTGATGTGTGTGACCAAATATATAGTCAATTTTGTAAAATTATGAAGTAGACATTTCAAATGAAGATATGTTCTCTGATTTTAGGGTAAAGGTTTTGGTATACATCTATTAGGGTCATTCAAATTTGTATTTACTTGATTGGACAGGAATTGATAGATGCCAGTTAAAGGTGCTCAGTGATGTTTCATTCTTTTGTTTCCTTTTATTTTTTCTGACCCAAATTTAACTTTTTTAAATGAATTTTCTTTACTTTTCTTTTGCATCCTACCAGTTTATGTTTCTCTTCTATTCTCATTTTTCTTCTTGAAATTTTACATCAGATCTCTTAACCATTGTTTCAGAGAAACCATATTTTCTCTGATATCTTTGATTTAATATAGATTTTTTAAAACATTTTTAAAGTGTGTAACTTTTTTCTAAAATTGTTTTTGCCTATTATTTTTAATGTTTTGAACTTCTTGTTTATTTGCAGTCCTTTTGCATATGTTCTATATTGGTTATAATTTATCTTTGAATTGGTAAATGTCTTTTGGATCAACATTTTAAGCAGATATCAGTTATATGGAACATAAATGCCTCTAGTTACTTTAAGAAGAACAGATTTAAAGCAAACTGGAAGATCTGAAGGAATGGGCTGACAGACATTATTCCATAATAAGCAACATAGAATTGACCCACCAGAGGAGTTGTTACCTCTTCTTTTATGTTGACTTCAAAAATACAGCACCATAGCTTCATGACATTGATCATTAAGTTACTCCAGTTCTTCGCTCTAGAGCCATGCCATCCTATAAGATGCATACCAGCACAAAATAGATGTCCCACATTCTGCCTCTTGACACCCTGGATGCTAGGAGCTAACATTGAATGTTGCGGGGGAGTGTGAGGGAACATGACCTAGCTTGACAGCAGAAAAAATAGAAACAACACTTCCTCATTCCAAAATTCATATGAATGCATCTAATTGGCAGAATGTCCATAAGTTTCAGGTCCCTAACTACAAGGAAGCTAGAAAATAGGGCTTTTAGCTTTCCAAACTCTGAAGTACAGAAGAACAAACAAAAGTGAGATTGAAATGAGTACTGAGTGCCAATTAAACATATCTACCATAACCAAGTTTTCTTTAAATACAGCACAGGAGAATGACCCAGGGGTTGAGTTGAAGAAATAAGCATTTTAGATTTAGATCAAAAAATTAAAACTTGTTCTTCCTGACACTCAATGGTGAAAATATTTTCCACCTACCAATCGCTAGGAGACTTGACTCTCAGTGAATCCAGCGCTTTGGTGATCTTTATACAGTCATTTTTCTCCCATCACTCTTCAGCTAACCAAGATCGGCAACTATAGAGCTACAACCTGTCATTCTTCTATGCTCAGCCATCATGAAAATGTGCTTTCTCTCGTGACATGTCTGCCTAATTCTTTGATCATAAATTTTTCCTGAGATTCCTTGGTATCATGTGGGCTCTATCACACTTTCAACTCTGTCCATGGTCCATGTATTATGGTTTGATGGATAAATGATAAGTTTAGTAGTCCAACAACTTCAGAATAGTTATGAGAGACAGATATCAGATAATGGAAAAGGCATGTAACTTCTTTATGGATTTTATCTGATTTGGTCCCAATTTTACTTTAATTCCTTGGGAATTTGGTGATTTCTTTTTGTTTGTTTGCTTGTTTTACCAAGTTTTGAGTCTTTACTTCTTTATTTTTCCATGATTTTTATCTTCAGTTGTTTTCAGATAAGGAAGTGACTCAATTTAATGCATCTATTTCCATTCTCATTAAGTCATGAAACAGGCACATTGCAGATATTTGCTCTGTGAAGAAAGTAAAAAAGGAAATAAAAGACACTAATTTTTTCAATTATTTGATCAAGAAATATGGGAGCCTTAAAAGCTAAAATCATAGAATATGACTCAGAAAAAGCCTTAAAAGCCAATTAGTTCCCAAATTCTTTATTTCATAGATTAGAAAACTGATAGAAATACATTTGTTTGTACTATGCTTTGTCAACTGGCATTTCAGGACAGGAGTAAAGTCAAACTAGAAACATGTAAAAACAGTATTTTGGGGTCAGGAGCAAAACTACTTTTAATATATACACCAAGTAGGACATTTGACACAGAATTAGTTGAATCTGCAAATTCAAAGGAAAAATGGTTCCAACAACTAGTTGCTGTGCTATCTTTAAGTAAAGCTAGTTCAGTCCTGCAAGATTCTGATAGCTACAGTGTCATAAATATCAGTTGCTGATTTATAAAGTGGTCCTGTGTAGAGGGACCATAGATGAAAAACAGCTGCTGTGATTTTCAGGTTTTTTTCCAACTTCTTTAAACAATTTTGTCTGTATCAGTGTGTTCTTCATGTTCATATTAATTTTTCTGAATATATTCGGGCCAGAAATAGAAAAGAAAGTAATGAAAAAGGGTATGAGAAAGAATAGAGTCAGATATTGTGGGCATAGGACTTCTAAAAAGATAATTCTTCAACCATGTGTTTTTTTACTATCTAGAATAGCCACAAAGGAATGATTAAATAAGCCATATCTGATCTTAAAAGAATAACATAACACCACATGTACTCACTAGTAAATTGGAACTAACCGATCAGCACTCGTGTGCAAAGATGGAAGTAAAACTCAACGGAAATCATGCAGGTGGGAGCAGGCAGGAGGAAATCGACCTGACAGGTACAATGTACACTACTTGGGTGATGGACACACTTAGAACTTTGACTCAATCAGTACAAAAGCAATCTGTGCAACCAAAACATTTGTACCCCTGTAATATTCTGAAATAAAAATGTATAACCTATCCATGTTTATTTTTTGTTATGTGAGCAAGGATATCCAACAAAGAAATTAGAATAAAACATATAAAGGCATGGTTGATAAGACGGACACTTAATAGGAATGCTCTAGATAGAGATTTTAGGTTAGTTCAGAAGATGTGCAGAAACTGATTTCCCTCAACACTGCAAGTAAGTGTTAAAATCTCCCATGCTAGTCAATTACAGTGTTCATTCTCCAACTGTTTTCAGCCTGTGGGCAGTGAAGGTGGACTTAAAGAGCAATCACCTTATAAAAAGAGCTTCATGTAGTTTACAACTCTTATTTATATCATCTTCTTAAGTGCTGAAATGCTTCATTCAATATAGTATAGCATAGACTATTTTTATAAGTCTTGCTTATAAAACTGCAATCACTGTGCAATTAAAATACCACTGCAATTAAAGTGTGTGTAATGGAACATTCAGAAATGTACACATGACTTTCCTTTATAACTGCCAAGGGAAACATTTTATATTCAAGTCTTCCAACTTATAAGATTCATTCGGCTAACAAGGGAACTTCGTTATTCACACAATAACTTTATACACATGCATACACACACACATCTACTGTGGAGTGTTACATGTTTATAAACATCCAAATGAAAATTTCAGAAGTTTGTGTTTTCAAAATTTCAATTGCTACATGAAGATACAATTCATTTGATGTTGTTTTTAGATGGTTCTTATATACATATATTTTTTTCAAATGAGAACAGGAAGTGAACATCACTGCACCAGACCTTACACTAATTGCTTTATGTAACTCATCTTAATTGAGTTCCAAAACAAATTGGCAAGATAGTTCCTTTCTTTCAGTTTCAAAGGAGAGAAGACTTGGGCTCAAAAAGGCAAAGTCACTTGCAGCTAAAAAATTTTAGGGCTGGAATGCAAACCTAGGTCTATATATTAGCAAAACCCTTGTTCATATATGAATTCCATTCACCCTGCATTCCATCTACTATAAATATATACAGTTAATGTATTTGCATATTAAGAAGACTCTGTGTGAAAAATTCTCCCTACGTTTTGGGTTATTTTATTTTATTTATTTCAAAATAGTATGGGGGTACAAATGTTTAGGTTGCATATATCCCCATGCATTTTGAATGTACTTTACTAAAATATGGACAGACCCTTACAGATAATCTAGCTTCAAATTATTATTTTAAAAGAAAGATTATGGAGATCCAGGAAGTTGAGGTGATTATCTCAAGTTCTCAACAAATGAAAAGAAACTACATAAGTATTGTAGACTCCAAATATTTTTTTTTTTAAAGACTTTCCAGATTATGTCTCACTGCCTCATCTAGTGTCTCCCTTGAATAATGTAGTATAGAATCCAGTGTCAAGACTGTTAGAACCAAGTAAACTAAAAAGCGTCTTTTTTTCTTACAGTGAAAAACGTGGAATTTAT
>CAUYSK010034550.1:0-10016 GCA_963575035.1 Avahi laniger
AGGGAGCCCACATAAGTTTATCAACAGATTTCTCAGCAGAAATTTTGCAGGCCAGGAAAAAGAGGGATGATAAATTTCAACTGCTGAAAGAAAAAAACTGCCTACAAAGAAAAAAACTGCCTATTGTACCTGGTAAACTGTACTTCTGAAGTGAAAGAGGTTAAAGACTTTCCCAGATAAGTGAAACCTGAGGCACATCACCACTACATCTGCCTTATAAGAAATGCCAAAGGGAATTCTTCAAGCTGAAACTAAAAGAAACTAATCAGTAACATTAAAGTATGTACAAGTATAACACTTGCTTTTAAAAATAGTATATAGTAAAACTCAGAGTATGCTAAATGATACTATAATGATGATGTGTAAATTGCTTACCTCTGGTATAAGGGTTAAAAGAAAAAACTCTGAAAAATGACTATAGCTATAATAATTTTTTAAGAAATATACAATATAAAAATATAAATTGTGACATCTAAAACATAAACTAGGGAGAGAGTACAAGTGTAATTTTTATATGTGATCAGAGTTAAGTTGTTATTAATAGCTTAAAATAGACTGTTACAACTATAAGATGTTTTATGTAAACCTTATGGTAACCACAAAGAGAACTCCTTTGTGTTAGATAACAAAAGATGAAAATAGAAAGAAATCAAAACATACCACTGTAGAAAATCATCAATCACAAACAAAGACAGCAAAATAGTAAGAATAAAAGGATCTATGAAACAGCCAGAAAAAAATTAATAAAATGACAGTAATAAGTCCTTGCCTAGAAATAATTACCTGGAATGTAACAGATTAAATTTTCCAATCAAAAACAGAGTGGATGAATAGGTAAATAAACAAAACCTAACAGCATGCTACCTACAAGGGACTCACTTCACCTTTAAAGACATACATAGACTAAAAGTGAAAACATGAAAAAAAGTACTTCCTGAAAGAGAAAACCAAAAGAAAGCAAGGATATTTATACTTATATCAGACAAAATAGACTTTAAATGGAAAACTGTAAAAAGAGACAAAGAAAGTCATTAGGTAATGATAAAGTGGTCAATTCAACAAGAATTATAAATGCATATGACCCCAAATCAGAGCACCTAAATATATGATGAAATATTAATATATATGAAGGGGGAGATAGACTACAATACAATAATAGTAGGGAACTATCCCTACTTAATATCCCACTTTCAACAGTGTAGAGATCATTCAAACAGTAAATCAATAAGTAAACGCTGGACGTGAACTATACTTTAGACCAAATGTTCCTAAGAAGCACATACAGAACATTCCATCCAACTGGAGAAAAATGCACATTCTTCTCAAGTATACATGGAATATTCTCCAAGATGGATCATATGTTAGTCTACAAAAAAAGACGAAACAAATTTAAGAAGGTTGAAGTCATATTAAGTGCCACTAAACCACAACAGTATGAAATGCCAAATCTATATCAGGAGGAATTTTGGAAAAATCACAAATATTTGGAAATTAAACAACACATTCTTGAACAACCAATGGGTCAAAGAAGAAATCAAAAAAAAAAATTTGAGTCAAACAAAAACAGAAACAAAACATACAAAAACTTATGAGATGCAGCAAAAGCAGTTCTAAGAGGGAGGTTTATGGTAATAAACATTTAGGTTAAAAAAGAAGAAAGATCTCAAATAGACAACATGGGTGTAAACCTCAAGAAACAAGAAAAAGAACAAACTTAGCCTGAAGTTAGTACAAGTAAGGCAATAATAAAGATTAGAGCAGAAATAAATGAAACAGAGACTAGAAAAACAATAGCAAAGATCAATAAAACTATGAGGTGGTTTTTGGAAAAGACCACCTTTTAAAGATTTAAAAACTTTTAATTATACTAAGAAAAAAGTCATATTCAAATAAATAAAATAAAAAATGAAAGAGCAGACATTAAAACTGATACCACAGAAATACAGAGAATCACAAGAGACTACCATCAATAATTATATCCCAACAAACTGGAAAACGTATTAGAAATGGATAAATTCCCAGACAGATGCAACCTTCCAAGGCTGAATCATGAAGAAATAGAAAATCTGAACAGACTAATAATGAATAAGAAGATTGAATCAGTAATAAAATCTCCCACCAAAGAAAAGTCACGGACCCGATGGCTTAACTGCTGAATTCTACAAATCATTCAGAGAAAAATTAATACCAGTGTTTCCCTAATGCTTCAAAAAAAGTGAAGAGGAGATAAACTCCAAGACTTGTTTTATGAGGTCAATATTACTCTGATACCAAAACCAGATAACATCACTACAATAAAATACAATTACAGGCCAATATGCCTGATGAACATAGATGCAAAGCTTCTCAACAAAATACCAATAAATTGAATTTAACAGCACATTAAAATGATCATACATCGTGGTCAAGTGAGATTTATCCCTGGGATACAAGGATGGTTCAATATATACAAATCAGTATGTTGAAATACCACATTAACAAAATGAAGGACAAAAATCATATGTTCATCTTAATAGATGTAGAAAACACATTTGATAAAATTCAATACCCTTTCATGATAGATAACAAAGTTGTCAGTGGATGAATGGATAAAGAAAATGAGGTATACATATACTTAACACAATGAAATATTATTCAGCCTTAAGAAAGAAGGAAATACTGCTATATGGATGAACCTGGAAGACATTATGCTAGGTGAAATAAGCCAGACATGGAAAGAGAAATACTGTATGGTCTCACATGTATGTAGAATCTGAAAAGTCAAACTCATAGAAACAGAGTAGAATGTTAGTTACCAAGGATCAGGAGTAGAGGATATGGGGAGAAATGTTGGTCAAAAGGTACAAACTTGCAGTTCCTTGCAGAATAAGTTCTAAAGACATGCAGTACAGTGTGGTGACTATAGTTACGATAATGTAGTGTATACTTGAAATTTCCTAAGAGAGTATGTCTTAAGTATTCTCACCATACATACTCATATAGATAACTATGTGAGGTGTTGGGTACATTAATTAGCTTGATCATTGTCATCATTTTCAAATGTGTACATACATCAAAACATCAAGCTGTACATCTTGAATATACACAATTTTTGTCAGTTATACTTCAAAAAGCTAAAAAAAGAAAAAGAAGGAAGGATGGAAGGAAGGAATGAAGAAAGGAACAAAGGAAGGAAGGAGTACCTTAGAGAGATGCTAAATCTAATATTAACCTTTCAGTATTAACAATTTTTAACATTTCAGTTATAGACATAAAGAAAGTTGGAAACAGCTACTCTGGGAGTCCTATAGTAGCAGTGATAATGATGATAACAATTATAATAGTCTGAGCATTTATTAAGTAAATGCTGTCAACCTCACCTACATTATCTATCTCAAAAAAGTACTAAGCACAAAGATCTACCTCTCATTAATATTACCAATACATTGATTGTGTCTACTTGCTTTTACTCTGGACATAAATTTTAACAGTTTTTTCTCTTTTTTATTTCTATTCTTATCTAAACTGGATTTAGAATATCTTGGTGTGGCAAGGATTATCGGTCTTGTTTTGTCAACATACTGACAAAGAAATATATATGAACGTCAGTTACTGCTCTGAGACCCTGACATTATATAAGGGAAAGGGGCTTTGTAAAGTTTGTTGAATCACCGTGAAAAATTCAATTAACCTCTCAATTCCCATTCTCTCTCAATTCATTCTCTCTGTCTCTGTCTTTGTCTCTCTCCCTCTCTTGTATGTAGGAAATAAAAAATAAAGCTTTAAGAGTAGACGATGTCTAAGATCTTTTTCAACATTTACATTCTGTTTATTTCTACTTCTCCTTTAAAGACAAAAACATCAACACAAGTTTCCTAATGTATTAAAATTTCAGTATTTAATTTCCAGTCTGGTAATAAAGGTAATGATGACAGTCACCTAGCAATTATGTTTCTTTGTGGTATTTTGAAATCTTAGAAGTGTCTAAAGATTTCAAACATGGATCCTATTAGTTAACCTATTTGATACAAATACAATTCAACAATTTCTTTTCAATGTTAAAAACTAAAAATTATGTCTGGATACGCTAAAGAGTAATCATAGCATGGCTGAGAAGCACTCCACCCTACCCATAAGTACATTTTCTGGTTATCACCGGGAAAGTCTTCTTTTATTTGGAGTCACAGGGAAACGCATAGTTCTCACCCTGACTGCATCCTAGCCTTGTAGAAGGCACTTCACAAACGCTCTAAAACTTTCCCCTTTTTCTCTTCCTCTCCTTTATATTTTGTTCGGCCTCTTGAACTTCACAACTCTCAAGAGCCAATCTTTTTTCAGCAGGAAACTACATGAGTGATAACCCAGCTGAACAGGGTCATCTATCTGAAGGATAACACTGAAAACTGTGTGATTTGTAAAGAAATAAATTGTCACATTCTGAATGGTGTTTCATTATGAATCTGAGCTAGAGTATATCTTCACACAAACTGCTCCTCTCATACCAACTCCAAATTATCTTGCCTCATGAAGTTCAAGTTATGAATGCTCATGCAGGTTTAGCGCAAAAGGGAAATTTATATCTTAATTAATGTTCTTAAAAAGTTTTAAAGGTGAAGAATGCTATAAATTGTTGGAGATAATTTTTTTAGTTCTAGATTAAAGACTTTGCTGAAGAGTTGCAGCCAGTGTTTAGCATTTGCTTAGTGCTAAATATAGATAGAGTATTTCAATCTAATTTGTAAAATCTGAACTTTATTAAAAACGATATTAAGGCTTTATTATTTTCAATATGAAAAAATTTCTCAAGATTATTTGAAAAGCAGCTTTCTTTTTTCTTTTTTTAGAGGCAAAGATGTTTGCATATGATTAACCATTTGGCAAAGAGTCTGCGGAATCTGCATATGGCCTTCTTGATCCTTGAGTGCAGCCTTTTGACTGAATCCAAATTTTAATAAAGGGATTTATTCTGTGAAGTTTGGATTCAGCAAAGGAGCCACATTTGGGGATCTGTAGGCCCACATATGGCCATAAGGCCACAGGTTCCCCACCGCTGTGGGACTTGTTTATTATGAAACAAGAGGTACATATTTTTCTGGAAAAAGCAGTGGAATAGGAAAAATTGATTTTATCAATGCTCTGATATCCTCATACATCCCTTATCTGCAAATGAACTTGTTGTAAATTTCTCTTCCAGCTATAAAATTATAATTTTATTTTTAGGTCGGGCGCAGTGGCTCACGCCTGTAATCCTAGCACTCTGGGAGACCAAGACAGGTGGATTGTTTGAGCTCAGGAGTTCGAGACCAGCCTGAGCAAGAGCGAGACCCTGTCTCTACTAAAAAAAATAGAAAGAAATTATCTGGACAGCTAAGAATATATAGAAAAAATTAGCTGGGCATGGTGGCACATGCCTGTAGTCCCAGCCACTCGGGAGGCTGAGGCAGGAGGATCGCTTGAGGCCAGGAGTGTGAGGTTGCTGTGAGCTAGGCTGATGCCACGGCACTCACTCTAGCCAGGGCAACAGAGTGAGACTCTGTCTCAAAAAAAAAAATTATAATTTTATTTTTAAATAATAATTTCAAGATATTTAATTCATGTATATATGGATGGATCTAAATTTATATCTGTGGATTATATGAATTTTGTGAAAACTGCTGATTAATTTGTTTTATATTGTCTATATTTAGTTAAATTATCAACTTATATTATCTTTATTTATATAATTCAGTTTTATGTTTTTATAATTCAAAAGTCTTAAGGAAGAAATTATGTTTAGGCATATCTCCCAGAGGGTAGGTATTTATATGAGGGTAGGATTAAGCAGATATCTAGTATAACATTTTAATTTTTTTGTTTAATTTTTTTCCTACTGTTTAAAAGTTATTTTCTTAATGCCTACACTATGGCTTAAAATATTCATTTATTCAACAAATTTTACTTCATATTAATACTAATTTAATTCTGTAAAATATAGAGGCATTATAGGCATTCAGAAAATGTAAGTTTCGTCTTCTCATCTTCAAGAGTACAATCTAAGAAATTTGTGAGCCCTTTCTGTTCTTTTCTTTTTGTTGTTTTACTTTTATTCACCTTAGCTAGCTGAGCAAAAAGAAACCAAGGGATCCATTGAGCCAACTCTTGTGGGATTAGATTTATCATTTTAAAATTTATTGATAACTTTTACCTCTTATAACAAACAGATCACAATCCAGCTGCTACTTTGCATGTGGGAGATTCCATAGATATTCAGGCATCAGGGCTTCAAAATCCCTCTTCTCTTCTCCCAAAGAACATTCCTGTCATGTTTCAGTGAGTGGAGTTTGTTCTAGCAAATTCCACCATTCCCACTACTTAGGTTGGGACAGGTCACAAGCCCACTCTCATATTTGGTGATTTGCTAGAAGAACTCAGAAGACTCAGAGGCAGTTGTGCTCATGGCTGTGGATTAGTACACAGAAAGAATATACAACAGAATCAAGGGAAAAAAGACAGCTAGCAGAAAGTCTGGAGAAATCCCATCTCAGGCTTCCTATGCACTCCTCAAAGGGACCACACACAATGCTCTCCTTCTTCCACCAGTGAAATACTCACTATTTCTACACCGGAAAGTCTGATTGAGACTCAGAATCTAAGTTTTTATTGGGAGTCGATCACGTAAGCACAGCTATCAAAATTTGAGATTCCCAGAAGGAAAGCAGATGTTCACCATAAATCACATTGGCTGTACAAAGTATAGTCAGGGTGGTACAGCAACCTCATCAGTGCACCCAACATTACAAAGCCAAGATTCCTGGAGTGAGTCAAGGACCAGCCCTTCTAAAGATCAGGCTTGTTATTCTAACTCTTTCCTGTATATGCTCACATGCTATCTTTACTGAATTTCCACCCACTATTTTATACCAAGCTAAGTGTTTAAAATATATTGTCCTGTTATATTTTCCAAACAATTTATTAAGGTACCTATTACTAGTTGCTTTTACTTCTGATAAAACTGGGAATTAGAGAGAGAAGATTAATTTCAAAAGGATCATACAACTAGGAAAAAGTACTAAGGTTTGACTTCAAAGTTATGATTTTAATCACCACAATGTATTCACAAAAAATATTTACTAATTGGGTGGATGCCAAGTGAACAGGGGCTGAAGTTACCATATTATTTAATATCATTGTACATGTGTAGAGTCCTGTATTTTCACTGTAACTCTGAATTAAATAAGGGCATAAATTATTCCTATTAGGCAGAAAAAGAAAATCAAGAGCCAAAATGTGTAGAGATATACAACTATTTATTACCAGTTAAAAGTTAAATTTTCTGACCCTATCTATGCTTTCTACACCAGAAAATATGTGTGTGCTGTTAGGACTGTGGTTTTTAAATACTTAATTAAAATGCCCAAGCTATGTCAGAAATAGGAAAACTGTTGGTAAATTTGGAGGGGGATGGAGCTCAAAGGATTAAATATCACTTTTAGAAGGCAGGTAAGTTGAGTAGGAAAGCTTTGGTACACTCTGTTCTTCAGGGGTGTATATTAACCCAACACACTGTAATCAGCTCATATGTCACATCAAGGCAGAACCACTAACATAATAACATGTGGCAAGCTTGACTTTCAACAGCGGTTCTTACAGAAATAAATTCAATCAATGCTCCTCTTTATTTTTTCATTGTAATACTAAGTACTGACATTTGTGCATAAAAATACAAAGAAAAATGTTTAAAGTTAATAACAACAATTAGTATAATTTAGTGAGAGCTGAGGCATTGTAAAATATGGTGTATAAAATTTTCTTTACAATCTTTGAAATAATCACAAATATTTCTGCCCCCCAAAGATACCCTGGAAATTCAGACATTATCATGGAGGTGTCTTAAGATCTTTAGTCAGTTGAAATAAGCTAAGAATTTACAATCAGGAGTGAATTTGTAGAGAAACCACAGTTTTGAGAAAATTTAGTATAGATTTCCTTTATGGTATCTTTATCTCTTCCTGATGTTAGCAGATTATTATAGTTAATACAGATTTTATTGTTTGTTGTTAATCTCTGAAACTAATAAGGAAACTCTAAACGAACAGATGAAATATATACTGAATACCTACTATCAATTAATTTAAAAGCTTTCTAGGCCTTTTAAAGTAAAAGTAGAGCTGAAAACTATTAAGTTAGGGGATACTTATTCTATTGTTTATAGAACCTTTTCCGGTTAACAACTGGGATACATTTCTAGGTTAATAATTATCAAATATGTATTTTCTACAGCTAGATAAAAATTCATATAAAATAAATTATTACAATTTTGAAGACTACACAGTATGCTTTTGTATAGATGTCTTTAAATATTAATTTAAACTCTAATATGACATTTCACATAGAGAATTTAGAAGACTGAGGTTTCAGTTTCCTATATGTAGGAATAAAAATATTCATGTTGACAAATGCATTTTTCAATTTAGATGGTAACTTGTCTCAGAGTTGGCAGAAAAGTAACTAAGTTTCTGAAATAAGCTAAGATCTATTTGTTCATTACTAAGTCTGAAAGGAAATATCTTTGTCTTTTTAAATGTTGCTATATCAGTAAAAATTTTAATATCCAAATTCTTTGGTTTGGTTTATAATGCCCTTTACAAACTACCTCTTATCTCTAGTTCCTGAGGCAGTCTTCCGCTTTCATGATTCTATAATGTTGAACTACTTTATCTTCCTAGAAATCTCCATCTCACTCCTTACTCATCTTTTACTCTTCAATTCAAGTTGAGGTCCTAATACTTCAAAGATTTTACTTTATCCTTTCTAATCAGATCTAAAGGTCCTATCTCTGGGCATAAAAGTGTATTTCCATGTATCATAATTTGTCTGATTATAAATCTATTTAATTTACTGGTTTGTGATCTCTTCCAAGGATAGCAGCAAAATCTTATTAATTTAATGTTGTTAATATGTAAACCTGGATTTTTAATAAATCATATACATTCACAGAGGACACTTGAATAATTTTATACTTAATTACTCATCTTCAAAGAGATTGAATTTGGAGTTTCTATAGTTATACATGTTGTGACCACTGGAAATATTGCTTAGCTGAATGATTTCACACACTAAGCAACACATCAGAATTACCAATTTGATGTAGGGCCCTATGCTGAGAGTCTGACTCAGTAGGTTAACCATGGGCCAAGACTGGTAACCTATATTGTAACACAGATATGTGGTAATACTAATGTAGTAGTCCTAACATTGTTAGGCCTTCAGAAACAATGTCTTGGAATAATACTAATACAAAAGCCACCAATAAATTCATGTAGTCTTCCTTTTATTTTTTGATTCAATATATACTTATCCACTTGCAAGGTACTGGTGAAGAATCAGTGAGTAAAGACAGCCCTAAGGTTTATCCTGGGAAGATGACTGTCTCATGGTGGTGACAGATTAAGAAATGATCACATTAATAAACACATAATTATAATAGGGAGTGATAAGTGCTATGAAAGAAAATATAAGAGGACTGACTTAAGTTTTCAAGGGGCAAGAAAAGGTTTTCTGAGAGATGACATTTAAGATGGGACCAGACAAAAATAAATGGAAGCTAACTAAGAAGGCACAGGAAGGAGATGGGTGACAAAAAGCATTTCAGGTAGAAGGAATTCATCTAGACTCTGAGGCAGCAAGACTGAGCATACCACTTTGAAAAGTCCAGAAATCCCTGTGGCTGGGTCAATAAGAGACTTGTGCAAGGTAAGTTTAGAGGGTGTACGGGGGAAGAAGTGGAATTCATTCGGGCTTTGAAAATCGGATTAAGGATTTTGATCATTATTCCAAAATAATGGGGAGGTTTAAACAAGACATTCATATGACCGTATTTGGATTTCAGAAAGAACGTAGCTGCTGTGTGAAAACTCAATGGGATTGAGGTGGGAGGTATATGTGCTGGGACAAAAATGGGAGCAGAGAGATCAGGTAGAAGTTTACTACAGGAAATCAAAAGAGAAATAATGATATGTTAGACTATGGTGGCAGTCAGAGATGAAGAGAAGTAGACA
>CAUYSK010034551.1:0-44571 GCA_963575035.1 Avahi laniger
TAGTTCTTTAGGTGCATATGTTTGAATTTAGGGCAAACCACTTAACAGGAAGGCTACTAATCCACAGAAAGAATGTTCAGGACTTTAACTTACAGAGTTTTTTCTTGTTGTTGTTCCTTTTTTTTTTATCATTTCAAAATATTAAAAGGATAGAACTGGTTTAGGTTGTATGGATAGCTTTTGTAATGCTTCAGTCTAGGTTATAAGTGTGCCCATCACCCAAATAGTGTTCACTGTATCCATTAGGTAGGTTTCTGCGCCTCTTCTCCTCCCGCTCCCACTGCATTTTACTTCCCAGTGAACATATGTGTTTATTGATTAGCTCCAATTTAATAGTGGTTGTTTCTTTGGGTTTTTGTTTTGTTTTGTTTTGTTTTGTTTTGTTTTGTTAAATTTAGAGACAATCTCGCTATGTTGCCCAGGCTGATCTCAAACTCCTGGACTCAAGTGTTCCTCCCACCTCAGCCTCTGGAGTAACCAGGATTACAGGAATAAGCCCTCAGGCCCAGCTAATTTATAGGTCATATCACATTAATAGTTTAGTCTTTCAAATATGGTCTATAGAAATATACCCTATAATAGTAATATTGGCTGATCAAATATCACAATTATGCATACATTTGAAGCTTTAGTTTTCCTCTAGCTCAAATTTTCACTGCTTTCCAAAGTCTTTCTTTGGAGAAAATAGTCACCTAAATATAAAAAGTGAAAACAACATCTAAATTTTAACATACTCCATAGTCTTTAAGCTGTGAAACCGTCAAATGACTATCAGTCAAAGAACATCTGAAACACACCTGTTGAGCAAATGTGAGTTTATTGACTTCCTGCAATGAGGGAACTGGGGGAGTATCTCAGTAAGAGTGTGTCAGACATAGCTTACAGGACTTGAACTTGTGTTAGGTGATTTGGGAGACAGTTCAAAAAAAGCAGGACTTTGCTCTGAATTGGATGCTGTCAGAAAGCAGGAGTAATTCTGTGATTGGGTAGCTTAAAAATTCTTATCTAGAAGGCAAGAAGAATGAAGTAAGGTTAAAGCTGTGATTGATTAGCAAAAAGGAAAATTCAGATGGGGAATATTTGATCATTTCCTGGTCTGCAAAATGTTCATGTGTTTGTCTGAGTTCAGTTGTGAGTATGAAAATGTCTCATTTTTGTCTAGTCCATCACAATCACAGTCCTTGTCTAGTGTTGATGGTGGGTGAAATTCTATGTTCAACAGGAGAACATCACAGCGTAGCTGTGCACACTAGGCCAGCTCCTAGCTATCAGCATCTGCCTTTCTTTTTTTTCTTAATATATAAAGAATGAGCATAAATTGGCTGGGGTTATTCCTCATAGACTAAAATATAACCATAAACAGGAACTCAATTCCACTTTAATTATGTAAATGGGTAAATCTGCATCTTACATATTTTGGAATCACTCTATGTGTTAGAAACATAGCAAATATTCAAAAATTACTTCGACAAGTAATTACCGGCTTTCAACTACACAAAATTGCTGTAAAAATCTCTAAGTAGTGTACCAAAATTCAACGTCATGATTACAAAGCTAATGAAATAATACAGACTAGGTGAAGGATAAGAATGATTCCACATTCACATTATATCAGAATTTCTATATAACAGAGCACTTTGTAACAAGTGTTTACTGTATGTACAAACACTCCTAGGCCTTAGGAATACAATAATGAATAAGTCCCCATACTCAGGGCATTTGCTGCCCTATTACAGAGTTATAGTTTGATTTTCTTATTCCTCATCTTATAATCTTACACAGTGAAATAAAATTATATCATTGTATTGAGTAGTCAAAAAAGAAATTTAACATTAGTCTACTCTATACCATGTATTTATGGCCAGTTTTGCTCTTTATTACAGTCAATGTAAATTTTTAATTAAATTTTGGCCACTGGTTTGCTGGTTCACTAGAAAGTTGTAAATGTCTCCTCTCAAGTCCACAAGCATCTCACATAAACTCAAGAGGGCAGGGACTCTAATTGCATTCCCATTAATGAAGTTTTGTTCTTTTTTATACTGTCAGTGGCAGTTTGATTTGTTTCATAAATTGATGCTCATATGCTGATATAAAGTTATAAAATAAAGTTTTATAAATCATACTGTAATAATAAACAGTAATTAAAGTGCAGCACTAAATAAAAACTGCCAAATTTGAAAATTAGCAAGTTATAAAAAAGCAGTAGAAATAAAATGTTTTTTAAAAAATTTTAACTATTTACATTCAATTTAAAAGCCATAAACATAAAGTGTCCCCATATTGTTATTTTTACAGAGAAATAATATACATATTGGCCAAATAATTCCTAGACGTTAATTCTCTATGTATCTATATATGTATTTATCTTTCTACATATCTATCTATCCTTGGTAAAATTAAGCCTCTTAAATAAAATTTCTTAAAATTAGCTTAACTTTAAACCAACTAGAGTGATAGCATATTTCAGAAACATTTTATTTCCTTCTTATTTCATTTGTTCATATTTATAGAGATTACCATTCTCCCCAAACCTATATTAAATAAAACTTCCCTAACAGTTTTTGCATCTATAATGATGATGCCTTTGTACTTTCATCATTAAAAGAAATATGCATATACTCACATAATCTAACCTTGTCTGCTCCTTATTTATTCACTCACAAAATAAATATTTACTGAGTGTCCTCCAACTATTTGCAGGAAATTATATAGAACAGAGTAATTAAAGTAAAACAAAACACAGTGCCTCATCCTAAGGAATCTGAAGCCTAGGAGAAGAGATTATGGCATGTACACAAATATTAAAAGAAAGCAGTAAATAGTCCTTATCACTAGAGATAGGGACAAAACCTTCGGAGAGTTCAGACTAGGGGGAGATGGCTCCAGGCTGGAAGTATCTTGAGTTCTCACAAAAAAAGGAGATAACTATGCATTGTAGTATTGCAGACAGAGACTAGAGACATCTGTGTTCCCTGGGGACCAATGCCTCCCTAATTCTCAGCGCACCCCCAGTTCTTCATCACGTTCATTACTATAAAGTCTTTGTTGACTTAGGCTTGTGCAGTTTACCTCTCAACTCTAAATGAATTCTTTCCATTTAATTGTCTTAATTTCATCTGATCATCACATCCAATATTCGAGCCTATAGTACTACGTTTTTAGCAAAATACTTCTGTTAATACTTTAACAAAAAAGTATTATATTGACATATAATATGCATTGTGGCAATAATTTGGATCCTAATTTTTTACATCCATCATAGTAGTTATCCTTCCCTGGTTTCACATAATTGCAAATCTGGTAAGCAAACCTTTTATGCACTTATACAAGAAAAAGGACCTCTCATACTCTTCAAGGTGTTCAAATTTCAAGGAAATCAAACTGTGATTAAAAGGGTGGCATTCATAGTCTAAAGTGCACCTAACTATTTATGTATAAGATATCCAAATACTTATTCATCCATTCATTCCCTTTTCTATTCAATAAATATCTCCAGACAACGTATTATAAACCAGGTTCTCTTTTAGGACTCTTTTAGGACTTACAAAGTCTCTGATATCCTTGGGTTTATACTGTAGTGGGGGATGAAAATGAGCAGAAAAATAAACCAACCAACAAATGAATGAATAAATAAATAAACTACATATACAAATAAATGAAAATGTAGTTACAAACTATAATGATGTGCTATGGAGATAACCAAAATAGGGAAATGGACTAATGTGAGAGTCGTGTTTACTTTATTTGGGAAGTTATGGTGAAGCCCTCTCTGAAGGGATGACATGTCAGATGGGACCTAATTGACAAGAATGAATAACCATCCAAGGGAAAGACCATTCAAGGCAGAGAGAATAGCCCTACAATGGGAATGAATGTGGCTTGTTTGAGAAACAGCTACATCACTGGAGGGCAGAGATGAGGGGACCATGGTACAAGCTGAAGGCAGAGAGGTAAATGGGAGATTCTAAGGAGATTCTAAAGTCAGGTAAAGGAATATGGGTTTTATTCTAATTGCACTGGAAATAATTGACAAGTTTCAAGTGGTAGGTGACATGATATTATTGTTTTAAGAGATTAATTTGTCTGATGTACACAGAATGGATTCTAAGGGAGTAAGAGTGAAATTTGAAGAGACCACATGGGGCAGGAATAATTTGAGCAAGGGAGGATGATGATCTGCAGTAAAGTGGACAGAAATGGATAGATTCAGAAGAAATTTTAGAGGTAACACTTATAACAGATTGCATATGAGAAGATGCCAAGAAAGAGAATAAATGCTAACTCCCAGCTTTCTTACTTAGACCAATTGGGTGTGTGCTGACGAAATTGACTGAGATGACACAACTGAAGAGGAACAGACCTGGGTGTTAAATAAGCAGAAGTTGATCTTGGGACACACTGAACTCGTTATGCTTGTTAGAGATCCATGAGCAGCTTTTACATAGGCATTTGGAAATATGAGTTTGAAATTCCAGGGAGAAGTCAGGTATAGAAATAAAAATGTGAAAGCCTTTCATATAAAGATAGTATTTAAACCTCTAGTATCAAAATTCATCACCTGGACAGAGAACATAGCCTGATAAGAGAAGAAGGTCCAGGAGAGTTTTTGGAGAACTCCAGTGTTTAAGTATTGAGCAGAGAAGAAATTAGTCAAGGAAACTGAGGAGAAGCTTCTAGTCAAATAAGAAGAAAACTACTGCAAGACTGCGATGTTATTAAAATCAAGAGTAGAAAGTTCTTCAAGAAATAGGGAGCAGTCAACCGTGCTGAATGATGCTAAGAGTTAAGAGAGGTGAAGATTGCATTTGTCTACGTGGAAATCAGTGGTAACCTTAACAGCAGTATGAATGTAGTGCTGAGGAAAAGCATCTTGAATGGGATACAGCTGAGGAGAGAACAGGAAATGAAAGAATAGAAATAAAACTAGAGGGAACAATTTCAAGACATTTTGCCGTGAATAGGGCACAGAGAAGTAGGGTGGTATATACAGTCAGGGGAGGATTTTGCGACAGATGATGATAAAGCTTTTAGGAATGATCCTTTATTTACAGAGAAATGTTGCAGAAGAAAGAAAAATAAGCTACAGCAAAGTCTTGGACAAGATGGAGTAGACTCTACAGAGGAATAGAATGGTTGACCTTAGAAGTTCTCTGGGGCTATGATTATGGGCCAATTTTCTTCAGATTTGTACTTTTGTGCACATTAAAGGGACTGATAAATGATGTAATAAAAACATACATATGCCCATAACACCTAATCTGCACACCAAGGTTTCATCTGCCTCTTTAAAAACTCCTGTCTTCACGGCTGGACTGGTGGAAGGGGTGCTAATTTGCACGGTCATACTCGAGGACATGGATTTTGCCATATTTACCGGTTGTTGGAGCACTGGGTATTCAAAGGTCATGTGGAAAGGCGTGTGATTCTCTCCTGGGCTGCTTCTTTTTTTGTTACTACACTGGAAAGAGACCACAGCCTTTACCTACTGAAGTTCCCACTTCCCTCTTCTTCCTTCCCTTTTCCTATCTCTTCCTGTCCTGAGGAAAATCTTTCCTGCAGGTAGGAGACTCCAGATAACTCTTTTTTTCTCCTTGATTATCTTCCCTTTTCTCTCCTACCCTGCAGAAGTAGTCCATAACCTCAGGGGGGCCTTTTCCGTCAATAGCGGGCCCTGTTAGATTTCTCTCTAGCAAGTATTGTTCCTTTCTCAAGTGTGAAAAAGTCTTAAAATTCGGATTTGGGCTTAAGAGTTAAAAAGGTCAATTTTTCCTGCCTAGGTTATTATGGATTAGGGAAAATTTAAGGATTTTTAGGTCCACTGGACAAATATCAAATAATAATGGCACAATATTATCTCCAAACTCCTTGCCCCCAGATACAAACAGATGTCATGGGACACATCGTCAGAGTACTCAATCGAAAGCAATTTAAACTACATATACTAGGAAGAAAATCACAAAGGATGTGGTAGCTTGGGTTTGGGCAGAGAAGCCTCTGGGTAGTAGTCTTAGACAGAGCCTTCACTTTTCCTACAGAAGTTAGAGGTTCTGAACTGAAAAAGATGCTGTCTTTCTTTACTCCCATAAACTGGACCTATGCTGTAAAGAATAGTATTGGTAAATCCAGGATGTTCTCTTCAACTCGGTTGTTAACTAGTTACCACTCTGGGTGGTTTTCCACTTCATGCGACTGTTCCTGTTCTATTAAGCTACTATGTTCCTGTGCTTGTCCACTTAACCAAACCTTTGTTGCAGTCTCTCCACAACTCCCTAACTAATGACAGCACTATTTTACTCCTATATTTAAAACAAAAATCCTACTTTAAAATCTGTACTTAAGTAGCTTGATAAAGTTCCCCTGCAGTTGCTTAAAACTATTGATAAGTATCTCTGGACCTATGAGGACTTTGCTTAGCAAGTTGTTCACCTTTCATGAATAATTATATAACTAAATCTCATTATACCATTATCTTCATCAAAAAATATAACCCAACACTGGTTTACTGTGTGTGAATTTCTTGAGAGTCGGGGAAATGTCATGTCCATGTCTAATTTCCTCTGGCTCTGCATATACAAAACTTACAAGTTCTTGAATTGAGAGACGGTGCCTCTCATGAACTGAAAGCCCCAAAAGAGAAAGAGAATTGACATCCCATACTTAAAAGATTTCAATTTATATATTAAAGTTTGCCAACCCCAATACTTGAACAACCTTTTATACTATTTTTTTCCACACAATCTCTAGTTCGTTCCTTCGTTTATCATGACTTTCTGCCCTCCCAGCCCAGGTGTTGGCTATTCCGGTGATTAGATCAAAGATGACCTTTTTGTGTGAAGACAGAAGTAAAGAAAATGCTTATTAAAAGTCTCTGCCTCTTGTATGTCATCAGTTAAGAGCTTTCTTTTCCTATCTGATAGAGGAAAAATGTTTTCCTTTATCATTTTCTTGGGTTTAATGTATTTTTTTTAAAAAAACCATAGTTTCCATTTTTCTTTATTCTTTCTTTACCTCATTTACTTTTTTTCTCGTAGTTGTTACCGTAGCTTTCCTCTGACTTGAGCATGTAGTTAGGCACTAACTGCTCTGCAATTTTTTTTTTCAAATAAACTATCTTCCCTTTTTGTAATTTTCTTTATTTGTATTTTTTAAGGCATTGTATTTATTCACCTGAGATTTCTTTTACTCTGCCTATGTAACATGCAATGATTATGGGGCCCACAGAAGGTACTGTTCTGTGAAATTCAGACTACTCTTTATCAGTTCCCTTTAAGAGATGGTTTGAGATTGAAGGAGAAAAAAAATGTCTTACTACTTAAATGGAAGTTTAATAAACAGAAATAAAGGAAAATAAAATTTAAGAAAGGACTTCAGTGTAAATTCTTTCTTACATTTTACGTAAGGTCTGCTAAAAAGAGCTCAGAATGATTTCTAGGGGTACCAGCTGAGAAAGAATCTTGTGAAAATGACAATGAGCATTCAATAAATGGTTGGCCAAATTGAGAGAAATAAAAACTAAAATATGGGTTGTTTTGACCTTTTGCAGATCCTTTGCTTTCATTTTACACTGATAAGGAAAAAAAAACCTACAAGGATGGTATAGTGAAAATAGGGGACCAAGGCAATTTGCCAACAAGAGGTCTTTTGGCCAACAAGAATAGTAATGGACTTCTTGTTTCCTGAAAAGCTTAAAGATAAGTAATGTGAGATCTAAAACCATGCTGGTCAGAGCGCCCTGTGGCCTTATGTATTCACACTAGGGAATGATGTATGAATTTTGAATATTATTCCTACCTAGAACATTTTTCTCCTATTTCCCTTTATATTTTCTGAAGCCCCTTCTTTATTTATTAAATTCCACTCTATTCTGATCATTATCATCAACCTTTTCCTTTCTTTCAGTTAAAATTCCTAATATGGAACACTGCTGATAGATAAAATTTAGAAAAGCTTTCTTTTCCTACTCATTTTTTCTTCTTTCTATATCACAATACCTTACACAACTCAAGAATATGTTTGATAATTTGAAAAATTCACTGCCCTTCATGTAAATGTTTGAGAAGAGTTTTTTGTCATTATTAGGTATACAGTCATATGGACATGTTTAAATTAACCTTAGGGCACAATAGTATTTTAGTGTCTCCATCACACTCGTTCTAACCTCTGAATACTTTTGCATCTATCAGACTTTTATTTACCTAGAGAACTCCATAAATATTAATTATTATTGTTATTATTTTGTTAGGAACATCAATTTTTTTCTTTTTCTTTGGTATATTTTAAATATTCAAAATGTTACTAACATAATAAACATTCGCATATCTTTCACCTAAAAATACAAGTTGCTCACATTTTGCCACATTTGCTTTACGTCTCTTTCTCCATAATAATAATAATGATAATAATAATATCACTGTTATCATTTTGCTGAACCATTTGAAAGTGAGTTGCAAGCATCATGGCCCTTTATCCTAAGTAGTTCAGTATGTATCATCCAAGGACAAGGATTATGTAGCCATAGCATATTTCATTAATTCAATATAATTAATTTTGATAGACACGATTATGTAATATATAGTTCATATTCAAATTTTGCCAATCATCCTAAAAACATCCTTCTTTCTTCAATTAACAGTCTAATTCAATGTCATATTCTAGTCTTATACAAGTCAGTATCATCTTTCTCTGATAGCATATGCAAATAATTTACATTTTAATTTTTAATTTCATACCTCTAGCCATGACCCAATAATTTAGTAATTCCTCTTCCTTATTCACAAATTTCAATTTGAAATTTTCAATTTCAATTTTGAATTCAAGTTTGTATAACCACTCAAGAGTCTCTATCTTGATCTGTTTTCCTTTATGACCTTCTGATTGCTCTAAAGAATCTATGGTATAGAGTAGATGATCTCTGTAACCAATACTTATCCATATAAATTTTGGAAGTGGTTTCCTTCCACTAAATTTACAAACTCTTCCTAAAATCCCTTCCTGTTCTTGGATGTTGACAGTGTAATTATCCCCAGGCTCCATTGTTACTAAAAGAGCACATTACAACCAAGGAAAGCCAAGCATGCAGGTCTACATCATTTAGCCATCTAGATGCCTGTCATCAGAATGTATCAACATTCTTGAAAAATTCAGCCTTTGGACTAACATGACAGAAGAGAATATTATTCAGTGTCCTATCTCCTTTTCCTTGCCATACAGTTTTTGCTTGACCAGCTCAGTATATGTCCTAGCAATATCATGTTGAGCAAATATGGGATCTCTCTCTCTCTCTCTCTCTCTCTCTCACACACACACACACACACACACACACAATGGTATTACAACAAAAGTATTAAATATAGGCATAACATTGCTGGGGTTTCAGGAAGTTCTGCTTAACATTTTGAACTCAAGCTTCGTGACTCGCAAAATACATACCAAGGCGTCATGCCTAAACACCATCACAGTGTCAGCAGCACCCAATATATTAAAGGTCCATCCAGTATAGAATTATGGCATCCTCAAAATCCATCACAAAGATGCATCAGGATAACTGCTGCTGTGTGTACACACAACATAACACATGTAACGAAGAGCTTCGGCTTTGGAATTAGACAACTTGTGTTCAAATCCCAGATCTGCACCTTACCAGCTATGTGACCTTGAACAGATTAATTCACCTTTCTCTGCCTCATTTTTCTCATTTGTAAAATAGAGCACATACTCTATAGGTTAAAATACTTCATATAAAAACTTCACAACATGCCTGACACAGAGAAAGTCCTCAGTAAGTATTATCAAAAGAGGAGATGTGGTGCACTTGCTCTTGGCCTAATTTTATTAATTCCATCAACCAGTGTTGGCGGAAGTCCCTCCTGCTGTAACAGCCCCTTTCATTCTCAGGTTTCTGTAGAATTGTGTTGGACATGGTACAACGCAAACCACTAAGATGAAACCCCTGGCCCACTGGACATATTATCTAAAAGGTCATTTATAAAAGTCAGGTGGTCCAACCTCCCATCTGTGATTTTTCCGTTAGAACATTCCTGAAAGATGATTAACTAAACACTGCTTGAAAACTTCTGCCAGGCACGGTTCTCATGCCTATAGTTCCAGCTACTCAGGAGGCTGAGGCAGGAGAATCCGTGAGTCCAGGAGTTTGAGACTGCAGTGAGCTATAATGATACCACTGCATTCTAGCCAGGGCAACAGAGAGAGACACTGTCTCAAAAAAAAAAGTTTATCCACTTCAAAGAACAACTAACATGTATTGAGTACTTACGTATCATGCAATTCACATGTATTATCTTTTGTTATCCTCTCCCATAACCTTATGAAACAAGTTCTATTAATCCTCCCTTTATGCTATGTCAGCTTTGCATTTTATTTACTTTGCCCTATCATTTCAAGGAATTGGTTCTCAGTGGTTTACTGGTGCTTTATCTGAAAGGTGAACTGAGACCTTGGACCAGTAATTAGATTTCCTCTCAATTATTGCCATACATTTTAACATGTGATTCCTCCAAAATTTTAAACATAATTGATAAACACTGATATAATTCCCAAAGGAAATATGTAATATTATTACAATCATAAACACATATATGAATACTATTATAAACGCATATTTATGGTTTTAATGTAGACTCATGCTTTTCAGGGAAATGTTCTAACATCATAATCCCATGATATCATTCTCACTCTCCCCATAACCACCCATTGAGGTAGTTTAGACAAGCTATTGTAGTACGGGTCTTTTCCAGAAGGAAAAAACTCTTGGTTTATTGGATAGAAATGTTACAAATTATCCACCCAAAGCACAGATCATAATCCTGACCTCCTTTTTAGATTTTTATTAGGACTGAAATAATTGATACTGACAGAACAAAGAGAAGATTCTTACAACCATAAAAATCACTTTGCTGCTACTAATATAACTGAATCCTACCTCTAATGGATTATGTGGCCAGGAAAGCCTCATAATAACATCTAGTAAGTAACTCTGTCCATATGCTGGTGTGTTCCATGGCCAAAGGCCCCATTTAATTAAGAAGATGGATTTATATGTACAAATAATTCAGGTTAAAGAATTGAGACCATAGTATTACTCAAGTTAAAAAAAATTTTTGCAGCCTCACTTCTTTTTTTCTTACTGAGGACACCTCCTATTTCTGCAAGATGCCTGATCAAAAGTAACTTATAGTATCAGAAATGCCTTAAAAAATGAAAGCATAATAATGTTTAGCACATATTTATATAATTCATGCCAGGATACTCATCTTCAATTTTAAACAGACCCTCTTAACAAAGAGGGATTATTAATCTTGTGAGAACCTGATGTTGAGATAAATCCACTTATCAGACATAGACATGGAAAAACATAGCCAGTTTAACTTAGGAGCAAAGTTATCTAGAAATAACCTAATGGGCACCATCATGTGTGGTTTTTATATACTTTATTATTTGCTCTAGTCATAAATCACGACATGTATACTCCTGGCTAAAATATCTTCTGGGAATAAAGCTCCTTCATTATGAAGTTAATGTTCAAAAGTACTTTGTAAATCAAATGAAACAAAATCACTGAGACTCATAACCATGCACTTCAAAAAGTTCCTAGGTCAAAGTTGCACACTGCCTCAAGCTAAATAAAGATGACAGAGGTGACAAGTCCTAGACAATGCTGAGATATATTTTTGTAAAGCAGCTATAACGGGCCAGGCACTGACGGGCTGTGCCAATACAACAAACCTACTCTTCTTTGCCCCACTTTGAAATTATGGATAGGGAAGGTAAAGTCTAAGAAAAGGGAAAGAGTACATTCCTTATTTTTTTAAATAGAACAAAATACAGTCTTTGAATAATGAAAGTCAAAAGGAAAGGGTCTGAGGAGGAAGAAAGCTGCCATATTCTTAATTGAGTATTCAATTTCATAATGAAATTAGTCAGGAATAAAATAAAGAAAAAAAAAACTTCGTTCCTCCTCTTTGCTTAATATAAATACCCAGTACTTAGAGTGAAGCATGAATATTTTAATTTAACTTTTGGATGCCTATGACATCAATTTAGTCTGATTAGACTCAAAGTGGTAAAAGCACATGGCCCAGCAAGTAAGAATGATAGCTTGAGATTGATTAGATAGCATTAACGGTTAAGTACTAGTAACCACAGTCATTACATCTCATTCTTTAAAAAAATATTCTCCTTATCATATCTTTATCTAGTTTTATTTAATTCAAAATTCATATAAAAACATTCTGCTTGTCCATCCAACTTATCTTACATGTAGAGATTTAATATATCCTTGTAATATGTCTTTAATAAAGAATTAATTGCATTGTTGAAAAGAAAAACAATGTTAAAATATGTTTAAAGATGCCAGTGTTTCCTCCTCAATCAGTGTCTAGGAATCCACCCTCTTAGATTTCTCATAACCTAACAAGAAAACTGTCCTAGATTACAGATGAAAAGTGCAAGAGGTAATTCACTATCATAGACAACCTATTGATGAATTATGTAAAGTTCCCTAACTTCTACATACAATTAAAAGGTAATTAACCTCAATTCAATGTTTCCACAAGTCACTATGTCATTCTGCATTCAGAATTTGTATGGTCATTCATTTTCAGATATTATATTAATATCATCATTTTGATATTGAAAATGATGCTTGGATTTTAATCCCTAATCCATCAGAAGCAATGAATGAACTAAACAATAAATCTATATAGATGGGGCCAGTGTTATACTTAAGCTTTAACAGAGGCTGAAATTGTTCCTGGGGTATTGGAAATCACCATTCCTTTTGGAAAACTCTGAGGATTCTGAACTGCATGAAAAACTAAATGAAGGGAGGAATTAAATTAAGTTGTTCCCTTGAAAAGTGCCTACGTTTGCAAATTTCCAAACAAACTGAAGAATCCCTGGACTTGTAATGCACACTGAAGCCAAAATCCATGCCCATGAGTAAGGTGGTTGTGGCTAAGTTCACCAGTCTGTCTCCATGGGAGACCATTCTGACTAGACTAAAAGGGAAATTATTTTTTTCCTCTATTAAGCAAGAGATTTGATTTTGGGACTTTCCACAATACATTTTGCTAAGCTAACAAGCAAACAAAAATCCTTGAAGCTAACTGCTGCTTGTTAATCTTATTGGATGAATATTTTAAAATGCTTTTTATAATGAAGAGAATCGTTTTTAATCCCAAATTCCATTGCTTATAGTGGTCACTTCTACAAACTACTTCAGAGATTATGCATTGTATCTAATCACCTATTTTAAATATTGAAATTGAATATCTGATAATGGAATTTACTTTATTCCTTAAATTTGCTACCCTAAGAGAGGCTTAGCATCTACTAGAAGACGTTTTTATCTGGTTCCAGCAAGCATGTTCGGAGCAATTAAGTTCTCACATCTAAAACCTTGCCTTTTATATCACCATTCCAAAATTCAAATGAAATTTCTACTATTAGCTGTGGGAAGAGTAGACTTGTACATTGAAAAGCCAGTGATCTCCCACTTGCCTGTCACTGGATCTAAAATTGCCATATATGACAGCTTCTTCCTGTGAGTTATGCGATCACCAAAAACTCACATTGAAAACATGCCCAAAGCCCTAATGCCTAATAGGACAGGGCATACCAGCACTGATGAACTAGGCTGGGCATATCAGAGTGAGTAACGAAAAAGTTTAGAAAGCTGAGAGCAAGTTGAGATAATAGAGTCCAGGACAGAGAAGTTTAATGAGGAAGTGACAGGGAAGGAAGAGTGAGCTGAAGAATAGAAAGGGAAGGACTAAATGGGGGGCACAGTAGGAATCGTAATTATCAGTGCCCTGCAAGGTCAAAGACGGAGACTGCAGACCTTCAAAGTTAAAAGCCAGCTTCTAAGATGCACAATACAAGAAATGGATTGTCATTGGAGCTGGTTGCTGTGTAAGTGAACATACAAGAATTTCATGTTTAAAATCTGTTGCTCTGAGAACTTTATAAGAAGAGTTCTCACATTTAATGGGGCCAACAGAACACATCTTTGTCAACCCTGTAAAATTAAGAAGGATCCATCTCTTCTATACTCCTGCAGCGTAGATACATATATAGATTTATCCAGACAGACATAGTCTCTACATTTGATTATATAAAAGTTTGGAGGTTAAAATTTTAGGCAGTTCAGCCACAATGAAATAGGGTTTTCCAATCTCTTTAATGGACTCTGACACATCAGTTGAATATAAGATCTTTACTAATTTGTAGTTGAGATGAGTACAGATAAAATTTCCCTGAACCTCTGTCTTTTTTCTGAACTTTTCTTCCTGATTATTATTTAAGTAAAAAGTACCATAATTAATTTCAGAATGTAAATGTCTCACTCCTACTTGCCATGAATCATTTTTTAATTGCCCTATGTCTTGATCTAGTAATTATTGCTTGTCTGAATTACATTAGTTCTCCCCTCCTCCAATCAACCAATTCTTACTTCCAAACAATATGTTAGAACGTTACAAAAAAATACAAGTATATATTACAAACCAAATGAAAAGCTATTTTTTTGCTAAATACACTTAATTATATTTTATGGATGCTTTTATCTAGCAATCACCTATTCAACCCTCAAGTAAGAAAGCTCCATGAGAGTACTGTTTCCATACTAATAATGCCATAAAGATTGCCTCAGTAAACTGTAGCTCCTCTATATCAGGAAAGAAATGCCTTTTAAGTATCCCTTACTTTTGAACAAAAATATACAAATAAAAATATCCATTTAGTATCCTAATTCTGTATTAAAGCTAAGACCAGAAAAAAGAAATCGGTGCTGATTATGCCTATCGGTACTCTGCAACAAATCTTCTCTTAAAAAATATTTTTTCTTATTTTTTACTGAGAAAAAAACATTTTAACTCAGTTTTCAAGAATATGCAAGTGGACAAGACAGACTGTAAATCACATACTGAGAAATACCCATTTATGCATTATTTAAATTAATTTTTTAAAATGAGAGAAGGGAAAAATTCATTTTAGACAATAGATCTTCTTCCTTTCTATATTTTCAGCTACTTAGTATTTTCTATGCCCTGCTTTCACTAAAGTTATCTGCCTGCTCCATTCCTAAGTTTCCCCAAAGCAGAAACTATATGTCATTTATTACTGCCCCTCCAACAAAATATTAGCACGTGGCTTCACTGTAAGAAGCTGCATGTCATAGTAGAAACACTGTGGCCGTGGGAGTTAGACAGAGCTGGGTGTGAATCTCAGACACATTCTTTATTCCTCTGAGCCTGATCTGAAGTGTCATTGTGAGGACAAAATGAAATCATCTAAATTAAAGCATATAGCACAGTATACTGTACATGGTAGGCATGCAATAAATATTATTTTCTTCATTATTTCCTTCACTGATATTAAAAAATTAAAAAACATGTTACAGACATATTTCAACACCAAATAATCTGGCAATGCTTCCAACTTAGAGTCATATAGCAAGTGATCTTTTAAAATGTACATTTTGTGGTGTAACCACCACAGTGGAAAAAAAATAAAAATGTTTTCTATATATCTAGCAAACCAAAGACAAAAAGAAAAAATTATATAAGACATCAGTATTGTCATAAATGAAATGGAAACAATGATCATTTAAAATTTTATCAAGGACCTAAATTCCTGATAGAGATATCAAGAATTATTTTAGAAAACATGCAATATTCAAGTAGCCCAGTTTTTAAAAGTCCTTAACCTGTGTAAAGGTGAATAGAGATACACATTCATCCTTAAGCACTCTCATGAATGCCTTGGCAAAGTAACCAAGAAAAGAGGAAAATACTGGTCAAAGGTTTTCTCCCAATACAGCTGTCTTATCATCAACCAAAGTTCTAAACAGAGCTGATCACCTTTGGAAATATTGTTACATAATAAAATCAACAGTTATGCCAGAGGAAAACAAAAGAAAACTTTTATTGGTGACCTTAGATCTAGGGGCCTCTGTCCCGACTTCCACCCAAGGAAACTCTGTACCAAAATCCTGGGAATCAACCAATAAAAGGCATCAAATTTAAACTGAATGGCACAACAACGTATTACAAATGGGTTCATTAAGCTGCTACTTTCATGTTGGTGGGATTCGGTCTTCCCCCACATTTGTTCTCTCACAGAGGAAGACCCTTTTGAGAAAAGGAACTGTGTTATATTTACATATGCATGCCTTCTTTGCCCTCCAAGTGCCTAGCATCACGATAGGAATACGCACTTGAATAAAATGTCAATAAAATTAAAAATAAATGAATATAATCAACAGAATGTAGTAATACACAAAGCAATCTAAAATCTGAGTCTTTCTAAATGAAGAGCCTGCTATCGTCACAGTATCTCAGTATCACTAATAGTAATAACCCTCTAGGGCATTATAACTTTTCAGCAGGTATCAGACTTAACACAAATCCAATACAATCAGTATTAGATGTAAAATACGAACTTAGTAGCAACCATATAAAGATCAGTTTCCACAGATCCAGTATAATTGTTGCTATCTCACAATATTATACAACTTAAGAAGATAATGAAAAGATTTTAGCAGGGCAAATTCTACCTCTACTTAAATAAGTGCTTTAGAAGCTCCTATGCAATATGATTTTATTTCTAGATGCCCTAAAAGTTGTTATTTGAGTGTCAAATTAAGCTACCCTGAATTGACAAAGCCAAATATTATTTTTATACATCCTACAATGTACTTTGGGATTTTTGAGAATATTATACACACACATTCATATACAGTCATACATTGCTTAATGACAGGAATACATTCTGAGACATGCATGTTAGGTGATTTTATCATTGTAAGAACATCCTAGAGTGAACTTATACAAACCTAGATGGTATGGTCTATTATATGGTATAGCCTGTTGCCCCTAGGCTACAGCCCTGCACAGCATGTTACTGTACTGGATACTGTAGGCAACTGTTTGTGTATCTAAACATAGAAAAGGTACAGTAAAAATGCAGTAATATAATCTTATGGGACCTTCTTCTCATACGTGGTCATCGTTGACTGAAATGTCATTATGTGGCACATGATTGTACATAGAATCTATTGTACTCAAACTAGCAATTTCTGTAAAGCCTTATTTTGCAAATTGATTTTGTAAAAAGAATTTACATAAATGCAAATATTGACATGGTCTACATTTTGAAATGACACTAGTGATGATGCTTAGAGAGATCAATACATAACTAGCACATAGGGGTAAAAAACGGTGAAAAGTTAAAGATCTCAAAAAATGTTAAAATTATTTTTAAAAGTCCAGTATTATAACTAATATAGAACTCCATACCCTTTATTATTTAGCATCTATCTAAATATGTGATGATGATCAATAATTTGGTAGGAAGATTAACAATCTCTGTCCTTTAGGAAAACATTAGCCTGATCAAGTTGTTCAAAGAATCTGAAATTTGATTCATTCTGTAAATAGTTTCCTGAATGATGACAGAACAAAGCCATGTGCCAAAATGAAACCAACATAAGTGTCAAAATAGGACAAGAATGACGTTACTCTAGTTGCTTTTGCTCTTTGGTAGGTGAGAGGGGTGCAAAACTGAGTAAAGCATACATTTCATTTGCTCTTAAAAAAAGATTGTGGACTTTCCATTGCTGCATATAGTGATCCAGGTCTTTTGTTTATATTTTAATCAGTTCAGGTGAAGCATTCCATTCAGAAAACATGAAAATTGTGAAATAAACAATATTAGAAACAAAAATCTTGATTCAAAATGTCAGTCTGCATTTTATGACGATGGATGAGAGATCAGAAATCTTTAGACATAGCTTGTTCAATTGAAATATTGAGAGTGGGTTTGTCGAATAACGATATGAATTGAACGCTGGGGTTCCATAGACTAGCAGCACTTAAACTTTAGCATGTTAAGGTTCACCTGGATGGCCTGTTATTCCACAGCTTCCCAGGATCCATCCACAGATATTCTGTGTCAGCAGGTCTGAGGCACAGCCCACGGATTTGCTTTGCTAATCGCCTCCAGGTCATGCTGATGGCTCCGGTCCTTGCATTGACCATACTTTGAATAGCACCGCCATCATTGTCTCTGGTTCTGCATTCTAGGACTCCATCACAATTCAGCTCTAGTGACAGCTACGTTACATGAAAGAACCCTAGCAAAAGTTGAGAATTATGCATTAAAAATGAATCTTCAAATCCCTTTGTAATATAGTTACTGAAACCAACCCCCATAAATGCTGATTTTCTAGCTCTGGTTTTGTGACACACTAGGTTATCTCCAATTATCTCCAGGGGTGATATAACAGTCTCACAAAATTAATTTTACTCCATTTTAATTTAACAAGGTTCACATCTGGAAAATGAATGCAGAATTTGTTGGTTGAAGTGAAAGTAAAGAACAGCTGAATCCATTAACTCTGCTCCTATAACCTAAAGCTCTTTGCTTAATTTTGTTAAATTCATTAAGGATTTTGCTTTTAACTTGGACCTTGTGCCTCATTCTAACAGAGTGGCAAAATGCTATGGTCAAGTTGCAAACTATTTATGGAAGGGTAATTATAAATATGTAAAGGCTCTGATGAACCCAGTAACAGGCAGTGGCAGGGGTGGCACCGTCATTCTATGGTTAAAGAGATAGATGACTTACACGTCCTTCCTTTTACTAATGTATTTCCTTCCAAAATGAGTTATTGACAATGAAAATGATAGCTCTTAAACCTGATGGTTTATCTCTATTTATTTTCAGGTTAGTTGTAATTATTTTTAAAGGAATATATATTATTTCCTAAGTGGCAGAAAATCTTCCTAAAAGCAAACATAAAACATAATATCCAACAGTCTTTACAAAAAAGGAGTTGTTCTAAATATATGATAAAATATTCAATAATGTCCCTCAATACATTTCTGTAGCCAGTTATGCATTTCTAATTTGTAGTCTAATTTTATAAATCAAGCGAAACCTCAAGCAAATGCCTGCTGTCTGATTGCCACAATGTTATAAGATATAAGGCTTACATAAAGGAAAAAACGTACAAGAACTCTTTTTGCTGTTCTTAAAATGCTTACATTCTTCATAGGAAGACAAAGCTCATATACACGTAGAAAAAACAGAAATGTGTCAAGCGGCCTGACACTGACTATTATTGCAATAGAAATGTAAAAAGAAGTTAATTACTGCGGGTTAGAAGAATACCGGAAAGCCTCTTGGAGGATGCGAAACTTCTACTGGGCCTTTGCAATCAGAAAGATTTAGATGATGAAGAAAAAAAGGCAGCATTACATGAACAAAGGCCAGGAGGCAGGGACTCTGAGTGAGTGTGTTTGGGGAGTGGGTCGCCACGGAGCAGCACTGCCTCACTGGAGCAAAGGCTGTGGGTTCAACAGTAGGAGAAATAGTTTGGGAAAAGAAAATTGCAAATACTGGGCAGTACTTTAACAAAGCAGAAGAATTGGACTTGATGAAGTAGGTAACAAGGGTCTGTAGCAGATTTGAAGCAACGGCAATGACATGTTGTTCATTGTTTTTGGAAGATCAGCCTGGTAGACTTGAGGGAGGAGAGATTAAAAGCAAGATGAAGCGGTAAGACGAGAAACTCAGGCAAATTGACAGCTGCATTTCTAGGAAATGCAGGTGAGAAATATAAATCCATGGGGTAAAGAAATAAATGCTAAAAACATTATAGTAATCAACTGGGGTGGGAGGAGGAGTAAGCCACCAATATAAAGAAAAAACAAAACAAAACTAAAAAAAGTACTTCTTTGCTGTCTCTTGAAGCAGAAAGTTATTTCTGCACATATAAACTTTACATATTGGTTTGTGTGGATAGTTTATGAGAGGGTCAATATTCACAGCACCTGGCTCTACAAGAACGACAGGTCTGAAGGAGATGGAAAGCAACATAATTTATTACAGTTTCTCAGATTTCAGATCCTCTTGATCTTACAAAAAGCAATAAATGAGAAAGAATTCACTAAATGTGTATAATGAATCAAAAGGAGCTGTGTCTAGATTGTACTGACTGCCAGTTAGCCATTTAATAAAAATTTAATGAGGACTAACCATGTACAAGCCAACGTGTTAGGTGCCATGGACAATGCAAACATAGCTAAACCAACAACTTCCTCAGGCACCACAAAAACATAAAAATCTACCCCAGCCTCCTACAATAGTCATGAACTTGATAACCAAGTGCCAAAAGGAAATCACTGCACTCTTGTGAACAACAAAACTGCTTTATCCTTTGCTAAAGAAAGTTTGAATTACAGGATGACAAGAAAAGGTGAAATTCTCCTCAAAGTGGAAAGTTTAACCAGTTTGTTTGTTACAATTCCCTTTCATAAAAATTTCCACGGAATGAGTTTATACTGTAGATTTTATAACTCAAAAAGATGTAATCAAATCAGGTGTTGATTACAGAAAAGAAAAGAGGGAAGGAGGGAAACAGGGCATGCTTAATCTTTTTCCAGTGTTACACTTTCAATAAGAGAAGTACACGTTTTCACCAGTTCATTGTAAAACCTGATAGTATTTACATGTTCAAACACATACTCCATTTAAATGAACGCATTGTGATTATTACAATTAAGCTCCTGCTTGAAATTTATAATATAGGCTGAAACACCTGTACTTTTTTTTAAATTTTGTAATTACCTAAACTATATTGGTCGAAATGCCCTTAGGCATATTCCCTCCATATACAAATGTAAATAACAAAAGCAAATAAATAAATGAGCTTGTGAGTAATTTGTTGATATTTCTACTTTTTCTTTCAACAGAGAAAAATTAAATAAGAAAATAAAAGAAAGTAAAAGTAGGAAACTTAAATAGCATCTTTAAATTTTAGATACTCGCTGATCAGAAAACAGAAAATTAAACTCGTTCTACTAAAAAGCATTGTAAATGGAATTATTGCTGTAAAATTTTTATGTACATTGCTCTGCAGTAGCCCAACATTTTTCAAATTTTCAAGTAGGGAATTTTCTAGACCCTAAAAAAACCAAAACTATTCCCCAACATGAACATATTAATTAAAGAGAAAAAAATAGGATAAAAACAACAAAATGCCATAGTAATGGACTAAAGAATTTTTGCCTAAAGAATTCTCAGTGCCAAACTCCTTAGCATAGTAAAACACGAGAATAAGCATGATCAATTGTCTAATTCAGCTCTTATCGGTTAAAAAAAATAGCACTGGCCAATACTGATTTCTAAAACCAAAACACCAAATGTACTTACCAATTTTTTTTTTGACAAATAAAAGGGTAGCAGCAATGCTAAACTGTTTTAGCAGAAAACAAGTTTTAAATGTTGTTAAACCTCACTTTAAATCTTCCATATTTAACATGAGAATGCATAAATTCTCATGTTAAAATACTCAGTGTCAATTTTTATATTATGAAAATTACAGTAAGATAGCATGTTATTTCTCAATTTACAGACACTTTAAAACATTTGAAGTGAAGTTTTTTTTAAGTATCGTACTACTGTGTACAGTGTTCAAAATTCAAATGTTGCAGTTTCTCATCTTACTGTATGTGATTTTGTACTAAAATTAAATGCATCAGACAGAACACAATTAAGGAATGGAACAGTAGTTATCTGTTTTATCCTCTTTGAACATACAGATGTTAATGATCATACCTCACCAATACATGCCTACTGCAACTCTTGTTTCACTTTCCAAATACTCAGGGTTTAAAACAGAGCAGACTGCACTTTTGATAACATCTGCTACAACAAATAACAAAAAAAGAGTGTGAAGTCTGATGAATGTTTAAACAGAACATTTTTTATGGATCAGCTAAATCTTTTCTGCTTTTTAATTAAAAGTAAAGAAAATGGAACTTAATTATCCTGTAAAGATTAGCTTGTGGGCATCTTCCTGTAAATTACTTCTAATTGAAAGCAAATTGTCAAGTGACATTCAAAGTACTGTCCTTTAAAACACAGCTGTTCTGCTGATTTCAGTGCATTGCAGTGTTTTCTTGTTACAATACAGCACATTTGAATATTTTAACAATTTCACTGGTTTTGTATAGATTTCCATTTAACATATCTTAATCACATTTCTTCCTGTAAAAAAGTTAGCATCCTTAAGTGGCTTGCAGCATCTTGAACTAGACTGTCTTAAGTGCTCTCCACCGAGGTTTACTTTTGTTACTTGTTTGCTTAAAGTATCACTACATCTGGACAGCAAAAGTCCAGGAAGTGGGTGATTATACTTATTAAAATATTGTCAAAATTCAACTCTTTATGATAGCTATATAATTAAGCCACAGTTTACTGATGTTTTAAAATATGTTCGAAGTTTAAATGAAATTCATACTAGAAATTGAAAACAAGCAATTTTTCAGAATTTAGCATCTTACAAAAAATTCCAGTTCTTTCAAAGACTTTAAAACGAACACCAAATGAAAATATGAAGATAGCTAACATAAGCATTCTAATGCTAGACTTTTAATATGGTGACTGATAAGCAAATGAGGACCATATATGCATTAACCCACTAAAATACGTTTCTGCTTCCATCCATTTATATATTTATCTATGCATCACTATACTCAGCTCTAAACACATAGAAAGAAATAAAACAGAATCCCAATTCTAATGGAATTTACACTGCAGAAGAGGGGAAAATGAAATTAATCCTAGATAGTTTTTGGTGACAGGGACTATCTAGGTTCCTTGGCATGGGTTGTTGAAAACAATCTAACCAAAAATAAATAAATACTCCTTGCCTGTGTGGAGTGCTTATTTCGGGTGATGATGTGTGCTTTGAAGAAAAATAAATCAAAGTATGGTGACAAAGGAAGGAGGCACTGTACCAGGGGTGGGGAACCTTTTCATGTTGGAAGGCCAATTAATTATTAATTTAGCTGTAATCAAATACAGCCACATCCAAGAAACTTCAGTTAGATATACTTTAAAATGTAGATTATTTTGTAAAAACCTAACTAATATGTACTTAATAATTTGAAAAAATGAAAACTATTTGTTAAATTTAAAGTTAACTAACCTTTAAATGACTTTGTTGTGTCTGCTTTTTGTTGGAAAGCATTTGAATATTTGGTTACAGCATGGAGGTCCGCAGTTTTAGTTGATTCTCTAGATGGGTATCAGTCATTTGTGACCTTAAGGGCGTTTTGATTTGGATTAGGTGGGAGAATGTAGATTCGTAGCAATAAGAAGTTGAAGAACAAGAAAGCATTTTTCAGGCTTATTGCCAAAACTATGGGTATTCTACCGCATTTTTCCATATTTCACTTGGATCTTTCTTAGCATCAAAAAGTCTTTAAAATGTCATCTACTGAGAGCTCAATCAATTCCATCTGTAGTTCCTTAGGTGCCTTGGTGATATCAACTAGGTGAGGCTGAAATGGTAATTTGAATGTGATGTCATGATTCTCAAAGACAGTGAACCTTTTACTGTATTGTCCAATTAATAGGTCTACAACAGCTGTATATTCTTCAAATGATTTGCATAAATCATGCTGGTCATCAGTGACCTTTGCTAACTGGGGACAATGTTCAGTGACATTTCCTTTTAAAGAAGAAGTGTTTTGAAAAAAGATAGCTTTTTTCAAAATGCTTGGATTGTTGGCCACATATCATATATTGACTTAGTTTTACCTTGCAAAGAAATATTCAAGCCATTTTGATTTGACATGATATCACACAGAAATGCATTCATATAGAAATCTTCTTTCAATTATTTCACATTGCTGATTCTGTACTTTATAAAATTTAATTATCTGTTCTCACAGAGATAAAATTTTGGCTAAAACCTGTCCCTGCAATAGCCAACACACTTTAGAATAATACAGCAAATCCACACTGAATACCTCATGGTTCAACTTTAGCATGTTAGGAAACTGATGATGCTAGTGTTGCATTTGCATGAATATAGTTAACAATACTCATAACTTGTTGTAAAGTGTCACTTAAAATAGTAGATTCAGCACAGAGATTTTGCTGACGCAAGATACAATGAAAAGAAATGAGAGCATTTGGATCTGTTCATACTTTTTTTATCTGTGCAATAAACCCTTCATGTTTTCCTGTCATGGAAGGTTCACCTTCTGTACATACACTCACTAAATTTACCAAATTCAGTCCACTTCATGGTATTTATCTTGAAAGTTGTCGAAGATATCTGCTCCCCGTGTTCTATTTGCAAGAGTGCCCAAAGTGAGTAACTCTTTATACCAAAGAAAATCTTCTGTTATGACCTGAATGAAGTATAAAACGTGTGCTGAGTCAGTACTATCAACTGAATAATCCAAAGTGATTGAATAATATGCATTTTCCTTTTGAAGTATTGCATGAAGTTGTTCTGTTAAGTTGAAGACTAATTCATGCTGCCAATCAGTTATGATTTTCCTTGATAGAGACAATTGTTTGTACTTTGGAATGTTATTGGGGTCTAAGAATCCTAACAACTTCTACAATGCATTCTTTCACAATTTCTACAACACCAAATGGCTTCCCTTTTTTCCCAAGTAGATAAGCTACTTTATAAATTGCCTTCATGGCATTATTTCTAGGTCTTATTGCTACCTGAAAGAATTGTCTTTGCTTTTGCTTTTCATCTTTTAATTTTTGCTATACAACCTTTTGTACCTCTCCCCCTAATTTAAAATATTTGTGGTCCTTATGAATGTTATAATGCTGATGAGCATTGAATTTCTTTAATGTTGATGTTGCAGTATCACAAAGCAAACAAATCATCTTATCTTTAGCCAGAAACAAGATAATATTGCAATTCCCAATCCTCATTTAAAAATCTGTGTTCTTCCTTCGGCTTTCTCTTGGTCTACTTTGACATGATGGGCTGTTAAGCAGACAGAATTACAAAATACTGTCGAGCTGTGCAACTATTCACAAATTCTACTGCAAACAGAAACACAGTGCACTGTTGCCAAAAGCTGATAACAGACTGGTGCACTAGATCCCCATAAACTCTTGTCCAACCAGCCTCATACAGTAGTGGTGCCAGTCAGGCAGGGAAAGTTAGAACTAAATCATGAGCATAGCAGTCATCAATTTAGCCCTTATGGCTTACTAATGTTCTAATTGTATCAGTCAGTCTGGGAAGATTATTTCATTGAAATTTATTTTATTCTTTGATATTTTAAATATGTTCATTTTAAAAATAAAATAAAAATATAAAGGCAAACAAAAATGTATTAATAAAAATGAAAGGATTTGTTCTATAAAATTTGGATTCAATCAAAAGGCTGCATTTAAGGACCTAGAAAGTCACATGTGGCCTTAAGGCTGTAGGTTCCCCACTCCTACGCTATTCTATAGAAAGAGTGTGGCCAAGGAAGAACTCTCTATTAAGGTGACATCTAAACAGAGCCCAGAGAGAATTCATACGTGAGAGGAAGACACAAACAGTACAGTATAAGAGTACATGAGGAGTCCTTTCAGAAGAATTAGGAAAGTCTCCTGGAAGAAGAATTTTTGTCGTCCAAGAGAATACTGTGAGGAAAGCTAAAGTTAAAAAGATAAAAGATTATTAACTTTATTGTTCGAAGATTTGTATTTTTGCTTAGATAGTAACATGACTCAAACCAGAAACCCAACTAATACCTATTTTACTTCCTTAAGTGAGTAAATTATGTTCGCAAGCTGTGTATTTAGCCAAAAGCCTATACAATACATTCATCTTATTTTTACATAATGACATGTTCTTATCCAAAGTAAAATAATCAATATGAGTTTACGCTATTAGTAAATAATCTAGAGATGATTTAAAGTATACAGGAGGATGTCCCTATGTTAAATGCAAATATGACGATACTACACCATTTTATATCAGCGACTGGGTATCCTCGGTGGGGGGTCCTGGAACCAATTTCCCGTGGATACTGAGGGATGACTATATATTTCACAACTTTGAAATAAGTTAGAATATAGTGATGTTCATATCAGGGAATATATGACAACTCTGTATCCTCCAAAAGCCACCAATAAATAGATGAACCAATGAATTAGCATATAGTATACAAATATACTAAGATGTCCATTAAGGTAACAACCTAATCATTTGCTCAGTGCCCAGAAGATATTAGAATCATCTATTGAGTTTTTTCTCTGCTCTCTCCTTCCTCTGAGAAAGCCACCTTTTCCTTCTTTCTACCAATAACCTTCCATGTTCTTCAACTTTCAGCTCAAGATTCAGTCCATACAAAGCCTTCCTTTCTAGCTTCAATTTACAGTACAATAGTCCTTTATTTGTCTGATTACTTCTTCTATAAATATTATCCCCAATCAAGTATTTTGTAAACTTTAGAGTAGAATCTTCTCTCTGCTTTTTAACCTCAGAGCACCGAGGGTGTGCTCAATGAGGAGCAGATTGCCATGTTTATTTCCATTTCAAAACGCACACCTGGCCCATGAAATCTTTACTGTACACCTGAATTGCTCTAACAGACTCCCAGAAATTGCCTGCCTTCAGCCTCCGGACAAGTTATGTCTGATGTCACTCCCTGTTCAAAAATTTATGTTGATATTCTAGAATTTCTAAGGAGGTAGCCAAAGCTATAATTTTTTCTTTATCCTCTCCTCCGGTACCTTCAACCTCTAAAAAATTTATATCCTTTAATTTGCTAATCTTACTTAAAACCTAAAATAAGTAAATGACTATATACTCTAGTCATTTCAGTGTTAGTTACAAAAATTGGGAACTATCCAAATGCCTTTTAATAATACGTTTAAATAAACTGTAACACATCAGCTGAGGGACTACAGAGCAAAAATGCAAAATGAAAAGAAGACCATGTAGGAAGATGGAAAATACATCTTGTTATAAGCACAATAAACCTATATCTATACTATGATTAAATGTATACGTAATATAACAATACAGAAAAAATGAAAACAACTAATTCATTAGGGTAGTTGGGTGTACTTTTTGTTTATATTGTTTTTGTAAGAAATTAGGATTAGAACATATCAAATACTTTCACATCTACATCTTCATCTCTGGAGTCGTAAAATGTATACAGTGAGCTTTATGATTTAGAATGATGATGCAAAGTTTCTATAAGGTCTTAAATGATCATAAGTTTCATCATGTTCACCTAAAAGTGAACATAAACTCTTCATAGAGAATTTCAACAAAGGTTGTAATAAAAAAAAGTTTCTGGATAACCATCAGTTAAGCCCAATTAATCAAAATACCCTATGGTTCATTACAGGTTTTACCTTGCATTGTGTACAAGGACATCTAAGAGCTGATGGTTTTGTTGTCATTTTCTTTGTTACAACATTTGTGTACAATTACAGACCACATTATTCCTGGCCCTCAGAACCGAATGGGAATTGAGCTGCTGAAGTCCAGGCCATTCCCTTGAAAAGGAATGTCTTCCAGCTATTTTTCTTTCTTGTTATACTGAATTTTCTTACGGATCTAACTATGGATAATAAAAGCCAGAATAGCTTCATGACTGATTTATTCTCATTTCAGAATTCTGGCATTAAAAAAAAAAAACAGTACCTAATCATTTAATATTAATGCATTCAAAGACTTTGCATGTCTACTAAATAATAGTACAACCTTATAGTGGGACAATTTAAACCCAGGCTCCTTGGACTCATTTATCATCTTTTTCTGTAATCCCATAACAGTTCTTTGGAATTGAGGAACAAGATAAATGGATCCCTGGGAAACAAATATTTACAAACCTTTTCAAATGTTTTTTAAGTAGAAAAGGAAACATTCCATTATCTATGCTGATCATATGAGAATTCATAACACAGGGTCAAGTACAGTGTGTGCTGTTCAACCTCACAATCATTTGCGAATAAAACTATCCCAGATTTCCAACTTATAAATGAAATTCCAAATCTTAGTCATATTTTATACCTAATTACAAAGGGAAATGTTGACTTCCTATTTTTAAATGGGTTATCTAATATGTTGATCATCTAATAAGACCTTTATTGGTTTGTTGTTGTGACCCCTGCCCTACCCTTGAAAAGAAATAGACAGGAGGTAAAATATAAAAATATTAATGGTAAATTCTAATCCCTGAGTTTCACATGGTCACAGCCCACATTGACTGTTAATATACTTTTTTTCCTTAACAAAATAAAAAATATTTATTATAAATAAAACAATAACGTATTTGGAAAACAGTAATGTAATCAATAGTCTTTCACTCTGATTATATAAAAAAGCCACAGAAACAAACACATCAGCATTTTGACACCAACTAGCTATGATGAAAATCTGACATGTGTCACATGACGAGACACTTCAGAGATAACACAGAACCCCTCCTCTTAATTCCTGGAAAAGCAATTCAAACCCTAAAATGGAAGATTATAAATCTTGAATCCTTATACAAATGACTTCATTAAAGAAAATAACATATGCAAATGCAAAGTAAGGAATAGTCAGCATTATACAAAAGTGAACAATACTACTTTCTGTTATTTGTTACCATTTTTTTGGTGCTGGCTACATGATTATTTATCTACTCACACAGACTATGATGTGACTTGTGAGAGTCTCAAAGAACTAACAAAATACATAAGAAAGCACTGATAGAACTTGCTTCTATCAGTTCATTTTTCCCCAAGATTTAAGATAGCAGTCTCTCTCTCTCTCTCTCTCTCTCTCTCTGTCTCTCTCTCTCACGTGCGCGCGCACACACACACACACACACACAAATGTCTTCTCAATATCCTCTAAATTGGATAGGGGTATTTTGGCAAAGTCAGTCAATAACACTGCATTAATGTAATTTATTGGAATAGGCTGTGACTTAAACATAACCCTTAGTGTGGTATTTTTCTTTATCATTTTTGTTTTCTTTGTTATAATTTTTAATATGGTAAACATGTCCAAAGGCTGTAATATGTTTCCCTGATCCAAATATGAGTGATAAAAAGAGGCGACTAATTTGAAATTTAAACACTTGAATAAGCTGGAGGGGGCATAAAACAGAAGCTGTAAGAGAACATAATAGAATGGAAATTGCTCAAACTAACTGTGTGACAGGGCCAAGCCCTCTGACATACGCCGTGTCTCTAAATGAAGTAAAGGTACGTCACCTGCCACCTGGGGTTGTGTGTGTCACTGTTGGTTTTGTATGCCGCTCACTCTCTCCTGTACCTGCTACATATTACTAAATGTTAAAACCTTTAGTCATCGTATTTTGAATATAACCTCTTGGTGACAGGAGAAACAGAGTACTCTGAACTGGGACCTTGTCTGAGTTTTCACACATTTCATATTGAATATGCATTTATTTTTCACATGAAAGTTTATGGATGTAGCTTATTAACTTCATATAATAAAAGTAAAGTAGCCTGTGAGCCTATACCAACTCTAAGCTAAATCTTACAAGCTATGAAAGATAAGGTTTTTATTGACATCAATGACTAGGAGTTTTGTGTTTCATACAGGCTTTTAATTTGCAATCAGCAAACTGGATTTTTAATGTTAAAAGAATAATCACACTTAGATTGAAAACTTTCTGGAAAGAGTATATACAATGCTTTCAATAAGATTTCCTATCTGACACCTAAGTGTTTCCAGGAGATTTTGTATTATCTATAATTATCTAATAAAGTTTCCAATAACATACTTTCTCCAGTAAGTGAACAAAAAGTGCACAGTTTGAATCCCCACAGCTCTCTATTTTAAGCTGTATGGCGCTCCTCTTCTGGCATTTCATTCTGCATTCTACCTATGGTTGCATCTGGTTTCCTTAGACTACAAGCCACGTGAGGATAGGAGCCACGGTTCAAAACTGACTAGCATTTACTGAGTGTTCATGTGTTAGACCTATCGTTCCCACCTACCTGAGCTCACCCTATTCAGTGTCGAATCCCTCCATATTGCAGCACAAGCTCTTTCACGGATAAAACGGAGTTATGAAAAGAGCTCCTCAAACCTAGTCCAAATATTGGCTCTGTCAATTGCAGTGTGACCCAGAACAACGTCTGTAAAATGGGGTTAATCATACCTGTCCTACGTAAAATAGGATAGTGCAGATAAATAATGTAACAAATTAAATTAAATGCATATAAAGTGCCTAACAGAATCCTTAGCACATAGGACGGCTCTCAATAAGTTTTTTTTTTTCCTTTTTCCAAAAGTAATATGTAATACACACATATAGTTATTATAATTACATATCACTAGTACCCAGGGGATATGATGAATGAAAGACATAAATGTTTATTGTATTCATCTCCTATTAAGTTTAATTTCACATGTAGCACTTAAAACAAGTATGTCAAGAACTAAATCTATCCATTTATCAACTCAAATATCTACATATCTATGTCGCAACAGTATTTAGTCTGTTATTCTTTTCTCTTTTTTTTAGGTTCAAGAGAAATTATTTGAGTACTTATCAATTTCAGATATGTTGTATTTGTACAGCAAATATTTACTTAAAACATTAAATGCTAAAATCAGAGGAAAATAATATTTAGAAACATTGTATACAAGCATAATAATGAAATTGATTTTTAAATATAAATGGAAAAAGTTAATAGTACATTTCAGAAAATAATGGAATCACCAAATCCCATTTGAGAGTTAGAAACAGGTCTATGTGGTAAAATATATGATTCATTCTGAAATTATAGTAATGCTATTACAGAACATTTGTATTCCCAATTTCTCTATCACACCAATCTCAACAACAGAGACACACGAAGGGAACTAGATTTGATCTGTTGTTCTTTCCCATGCCAGCTATGTTTTAACAAGCTGGACAGCATTTTTTTCCTTTTGAGCCAATCTGCTCCGTAGGAGATATGAAAAGATCACCTACTAACTAGTCAAGTACCTGAAGGAACTTTCACACCTTTAAAGAAATATGAACTTCCCTTGACAGAAGAAATGACGCTACTATACAGGGGAATTCACAGTCATGGCACAGCTCCTGATTTTATTAACTTAGAAATCTTTTCTGAAAAGAAGAACCCCAATAAGCTATGGATGTCATGACAGAATCATGCTCTATATGACTGTCTTTCAAAAGATGGAAAGAAGAATAAAATTAAACTTTGGCAAAAAGGTGCAGAAGACAAACATATTTGGAAAAGATACAGAAAAAGCCACAGAATTGTCTAAAGTATAATATTTGGCAAGCTATTATTATAGATTAATGAGAAAGGACAAATTCGTTTTTAGAGATTCTCAGAATTTGTCAGCTGTTTTCACTAGATTTGACGTCAAAGTGAGCTAAATTTGTAATGTCAAAGTGGTTTTATCACTAAAGCATAAAAATGAATTGACATTTTTTTTTTTTTTTTTGAAACAGAGTCTTACTTTGTTGCCCGGGCTAGAGTGAGTGCCATGGCGTCAGCCTAGCTCACAGCAACCTCAAATTCCTGGGCTCAAGCAATCCTTCTCCCTCAGCCTCCCGAGTAGCTGGGACTACAGGCATGCACCACCATGCCCGGCTAATTTTTTCTATATACATTTTTAGTTGTCCAGATCATTTCTTTCTATTTTTTAGTAGAGACGGGGTCTCACTCTTGCTCAGGCTGGTCTCGAACTCCTCACCTTGAGCGATCCACCTGTCTCGGCCTCCCAGAGTGCTAGGATTACAGGCGTGAGCCACCATGCCCGGCCCGACATTTTTATACATACATTAGTTTCCTAATTAATAAGATGTACACAATAACACAATCCTTTTACCTTTGCCATGGGAATAATATATACATTGATTAGATTATAATACCATAATAATATTATCTTCTTAAATTTCAGGGATCATAGGCACTGTTGGTCTTACTTTCTCATTGTTTAAAGTACTCATTTCTTATTTGATAATAAAAATGTCCATGCACGTAAACTTGTACAAATTTTGTATATCAATTTTAATTCTTTCTTCAAGTAGACAGTTGAATTCATAATAAACTGCTCAGATTCCCCCAATACATTGTACATAAATTGATACAAAGACAATGGCTTATGCATCTTTCTGTCTGTGGCATGTAGAATCATGTCATATATATATTTATTTATAATATTGATGAAAGCAGCACACAAGAATAGCTATAGGTATTATAGGATCTGCAGCTTACACACTTCAGGGTTCTCTGTAAAAGGAGAATACAAAATTACAAATACATAGCATGTATGAAAGTAAATATCTACTTAGAGAAATCTCGGAAATTTACAAATGTTAAAAATCTGACAATTATATTGCCAGCTCAACCTCCACTTATTAAGAATCTAATAATGCCTATGGCCATTCTGAACTGTGGCAGACAGAAAGTCAAAGAGGAAAGAAATTAGTAATCTTAACCAATTATGGTTAAAATATTTAAATTCTGCATATTTTATAAAAATATAAGACCAGCTAAATATGCTGCTTCAGTGCCTCCCAAGGCTTTGAGGGTCCTGACACTTGAGCTTTTTTAGCTTCTGGGAGAATTGGTTGTTGCTGACACAATAACAATTATGAGAAGGAGTTGATAGGTACCTGTTAAATCCTTTTAAAATTGAACCGAATCAGAGACTCAAAACATTCTAGGGCCCATCTAGAATATGAAATCACCCAGGAATCTATCACTATTTTACCTTTTAACTCTTTAATCTCTATTACTTGCTGCCTTCCAAAGATCTACTAAATAATAAATGTAGCAAGTAATTATCTAGGCAAACCTTCACTTGCATGCTCCCAGTGACAGGCAGTTCTCTACAATGAAGGCCATGCCATTTGAACATCTCTAACTGCTCTACTGATGCTGAGCTCAAATATGCTTTCAGTGTGTAGAATGCAGACCCAGGACACCCGTTGGAATTATTCCCTTGAGCTAAAAGGAAGAAAGCTAATATCTTTCTATGTGAGTTCCTCAGATATCTGACTATAGCTCTTATTTAAAACCCAGATTTTTCTTTTCCTACTAAACATCCCCAATTCCTTCAACTACCGCCTTTCTTCTTGGTTGTACACTCCTAATGTAGTTGAGTTTTAAGAAGGATCCGACATTGAATAGAGTCCCCAGGATGTGATTGGCCAGTACAAAGTACAGCTGCCCTCCTGCCAATCGTCTAACACTGTAGAATGGTTCTGGACTACAGCGTCCATTGAAACATCTACGAAATTTTAATTTTAGCAGCAAATGAGGTTCACTCTCTCCATCCTATACTTACTCAGCTGGCTTTTTTAACCCAAATCTGCAATGTTATTAAATGTTCACCAACAGTTTTAGGACATCACTCCAGCCTGCACAGAATTTTGAAAGTCGATCCTGTTAATTCATGTTTCCCATTAGGAGACATAGTATAACCCATGTGAGCAAAAATAATTTGAGATTTTCAGGCATGTATTATGTCCATTCACAGCCTTAAGCACTTGGATCTATTTCCAGATAAGTGGTACATTTTTATAGGTTTATGTACCAGACCAAGCAGTTTAGGCATGACAGGCATCAGACAGGGTTTATTAAGAAACCCAGAGATCTATTAGTCCACATGTGCCTATTTTAATATCCAGAAAAATAAATAATAATTTGTAAAAATGAAATTGGATATTTCTCTTTCAAGCAGAATCAACACAATTGTAATTGATAAAGAGAAAGCAAGTCTTATTCTTTTCTTTTCTTTTCTTTTTTGGTTTGAGGACGGTTTTATTGCTGTTACTGTTAGTTTGAAGTAAACGTAAGTTAAGAACTTTCATTCCCCTCTTTGGGGTTCTTCAGCCTTTTCTCCATGGTTCTCTTATTTAGCTTATTTTCTTTAGGTAAACAGGCAAGTCCAAATAAATATATTAATGCCTTATTGGTAGTAAATATCCAAATGTCTCAAGCATTTCTCCCAAATTCATCTGCTCTGAGTCTTTTTTTTTTTAAATTATCTAGTTTGTGCTCAGTTATGCCTTTCCTTTTAGAAAGATTCTTCCAGCATTCTTCTGAAGGAACTGTGCTTACTAATTCTTAGGTAATTTATAAAAGAATATGACAACACCTGCTCTTCCCTCTTAATCCCTGTTGGCTGAATCTGAATGAGTGATTCAGCACAGATCATTTCTTTTGACTTTCTCAAAGGAGATTCTGACATTATAACCAACACATGTGGGAGAAAGGTTATCACTGAAATATGAAGCAGGTTTCTTTCTAATATTCATATTCATAAACACAGAGCAATAAGGCATTATTAAGGGTGGATATGTCTTCAAAGAGTACTATCAATTCATCTATTCCTATATGAGAAGACACTTAGTAGAAATCTTCAAAAGCACAAAACTATTTCTGCATCTGTAGTTTTGTTTCCGTTCCCACCCCAAGTTCTCCCTGAGCAGATTAGAATTGCATTTGCTAATACTGGCAAATGCCCAGTCCATTTCACTTAGCTGTCTCCAGATGAACAACCTGTGAAAAACTTATTCCCACAAAGCCCAGTAAACCTTTTGCCTAGAGTACAAAATTACAATATTCAGAAGGTTCCAAGTGCCTCATGGTCACCAAGAGGTCCACAGGGTTCTGAAGTCACACATTCCCACCTATATTGAGCAGTGATGCATATTATACAAAATTAATAAAGTGGAATTAACACAGCTTTAAACCTAAATATTTCATAACTGCTACTCCAACAGCAGTGATAATGATCATTAACAATAATTTCCAACAGTTACCAGTGAATTTAATCAGTTACAAAATATCCATTAAAAAAATCCATATATATACATACACAAATATATATATGCGTGTGTTTATATATAGAGAGAGAGAGAATGAGGACATACCAACGGTATTGATAATGTTACATATATTGACAATAATACATTTAGTCTTAATAATGTTATTATATTGTTAACATTACAATAGCATATACACAGTATTGCCCATATGTAACATGTATATTGCATTGTTACCTTACACTCACAATACATATTGTTAATGTTCTTGCATAGTAATAATACATTGTTAATAATGTTACATATATTGTATAATACAATATTTCATAATAGAAATTCTCTCCCATAATATGGCCAGAATAATTTAATTATCAGTGTTATCATTCTCCATTTGTTGAAAATATTCATGTAAATACCATATAAGTAAATACAATGTCTGAAAAATCAAGGAGAATTGGATTGGGTTTTCTGGGAGCCCATACCACTATTTTAGATAGAACCAGGCCTCTCTTCTAGAATGGAAATCCAATGAGGATATGTTCTATGTCTGCCTTAGAAACTACATTATCCCAAAAACCTAACTTCATTTCTAACATATATGCTCAAACAATTTGTTCAATAAAATCTATTGGTCCTCAATATATTTTCCTGGCCTCTACACCATTCAAGGAGTAACATCTTTAAGTTGGGCCACTGGGGGATGGCGCGAATCAGAATCTGTGGGACATATTTTCCCCTTCACCCATGACAGTGGTTCCCAACAATTTTTTAAGGAAAGATACTCATTTTATTGTTCCTCATCAACAACACCAAGTTTAAGAAATTTTTGTCTAACGGATAGTTCTAAGGTGGTCCCAACCATCACTCTTTGTCACAATACCCTATTTTATTTTTTCATGATACTTATGCTAGTCAGAAATTGCATTGTGCATTCAGTAAGTTACTATTTTGATTGCCTGTTGCCTACCTCTCGAATGTAAGTTCTGCAAGAGAAGAGATGCTACCTTCCTAGTGCACCATGGCACATTCAGAGAAGGATCACAATACATGTTTGTTAACAGAATAAATAAAATTTTAGAAAATATTTTTTAATTAAAAGTCATCCTTGTTAGTAACACACAGCATCAATAAGTTTCGCAAAAAAAGAAGGAAAACTACAACACTAAATGGATTTATTGATTTTAAAGTAAGCCATATTCTGATTTTAGGAACATTAAAACAAAAATTCTAGAATCAAGAAATATATTTTGGCTTTATCTTTTTAAAGTTAATCAAAGATTGACCTAGTTACCAAAGTTTCTCATCAGCATGGAATAATAAATGTCATCTGATTGTATGATAAATCCCATGACCCCGTAAGGAAATACAGCATTCTAGTTGTTCTGGGCAGGTTTGTGAGTGATAACTCTCCAATTTCTCTTGGACTTTTAAAAACATGAACAATAAGTATTGAGCTCAAAAATTTTTACATTAGGAAACACAAATGTAGTTATACCTGCCCATCTTACAGGTGGGGAAAAAAAAGAAAACTAGGACTCAGAGGTTCAGTGATTCTAGATAAGCCTAAGGTTATCTACAAAGGCTAGAGATGTTTCTCATTGTTATGTCTCCTTCATTCTTCTAAAGAACTCTATCCATTTTAATAAGGAAAAACACTTTGTACAGTGCATGGCACATAAGAGGAGATCAATAAATGCCATTTCTCTTAATTCCTAGATTTATATTTGCTAGCAATAAATAAACATAAAAACTATATTTTCAAAGCTTGTCATAGATCTTAAGTTAACCCTATGGTTCTTTACAATCTCCTTTACAGAATTCATTCTTATACCATGAAAAGTTGCAGTGAGAGAAACCAAGAAGTTTCACGTGGCAATATTGCTCCTCTAAAGCTCAAAGTAAGTTTTCACACTGCAAGATTATTGCTTTTAAAAATTAAACAAAAGGGGAGCAGGAGAGAGACAGAGAGAAGGAGACAGAATGTGAATGAGAGAGTTGTCAACCATTCAATAGCTCAGCAGGATCATCAAGCTCTAGATTTCATTTTAGCCCACATTGCAGAGTTCAACTCTAACTACTAGCACGATTTTTGGGCGTCTGTTTGCAGATGCAGTAGAATTATCAATCCGAACAGACACACAATCCGGGTCCAATGTCACTTCTCCTCATTATGTTAATAGTTAATACATGCAAATGAAAACACTCTAGCAATTTGATTTCTTTGAAGATAGTTTGCATATTGTCTTAGCCATAATGACTGTACACTTCTCTCAGCCTCCATTTATGCAAGGGTAGTGTAGTTCATTTTTATCAGCTCAAGTTCATTTTGGCTGCTATTGGAATGTATGTGCATGTTTCTTTTTTACCTTTCGCCTAATTACCATTCAGGTACCATAAGCAGATTTTTCATGCTATTGGTGTTTTTCTTAATTAAGAAACAAATGAATTCTCCCTAGCAAAAAAGATGGAACAACAGAATAAGATGCCAGGGGCTGATGTTCTGTTTCTTAATTGAAGCAGTTCTATTGTTCGGTGTTGGTAGAGAGGGGACAGAAATGTCATAAGTGTAGAATGTTACTAGTACAAAAATAACATAAAACTACTTTTAAAAATAAAGAAGGAATACAAAAAAATGCTGTAAGAGCTTTGAAAACATAGATTTTATCCACATATTAATTCTGACAGAAACAAAGTAGCTTCATTAACAAATCCCTCACACTTAGAAAGCCTGAGGTTCTAACCTCAGTCCTGAGAGATATGCCGGCCCCTCTCTGCTGGTCTAGTTAACTGCAGTCTACTTATTTGCTCTTCATCAATTAAGGAGGCACCCAGGGGAACAATTTGTTTCTTTAATTTGTGAATAAACCATTTCTATTTTAATTTGCATTCTTCTTTTTCTACCCACAGTAAAATTTCAATGTCCCATCCATATATTCAATATGCATTACTACAACCTTAAAGTAAGATGCATGCAAATTCATAGACAACTTCTTCATTTCTTTTGGGGTGATAGAAACTTCAAGGAATCAAGATTTTAGGGGCAAAGGCAATATATGTAACCTAAACATTTGAACCCCGTGAGATGCTGAAATAAAAAAATTTTTAAAAAAGATATTAGGAGTATATTGAATCTTTTTGTTCACCACTATACTGATAGCACAAATTTGGACTACTGAATGGCATAAAAGGTTACATATTTCTTCCTTAGTAAAGGGACAAATATTCTTTCATTCATGGCTTTATTGCTTTCTCAGATAATTAATTCCCACCTTATTATTTAACTTAGATTTATTTTTATTTGAAAATCTATTGCTGTATTTTAAATAAGCTAATAAAAATTTAACAAGAAGAATCTTATGGAGTAATATGTTTTTCTGACAGGGAAAGAACATTATAAAATATGGTCTTTAGGTATCAATTTCTAAATTACAGAGTTTCTACTGATATCGATCACACTTGCTGTCTTTCAGGTGCCTAGGTTATGTATAGGATACATCTAAGAGCCAAATAGAATAAAAGTATTTTAATATATATAAATAATATACATATGAATAAAACAGATCCTCATGTAGTTTCTTCCTATATGTAGGGAAGAAGTCATAACTTCCATTATCATAAATACACTTAAACACAGTAATAAATAAAGGTGACCCTTTACTTATGAAGACCTAATATTTTATGATAATATGGAAATATCATGGAAAACACATTCAAGCTGTTCTAAAAGCAGGATTCATGGGTGTTGAAAAGTAAACATATTCTTTTACTTTGAGAGGATTTTTTAAAGTTTTTAACAAAGTACGGACAATATTTTGCAAGTCATCCGAGTAAATGCCAATTGGGCAATTTGAAAATAGTTTTTTATGGAAAAGAAGGTCTGTGAGAAATAAATTTGTAGCACACAAAATTACATATATACATGCACACAACTGAAAATCATTTGTATAACCATTATAATTTTGAGAATCCATAGTCATAGATAATTTCCAAAGAGCTTAATTCATTTACAAAATTTGAAATCCTATGAAACTGTCTAGGGAGTCCTCGATCTGACTGTTTTTCATTTCACCACTTTTTTAAAAAAGCATGAGCAATGATCAAACAAAAAAAGATTTTCACGTCCATTTTATGTATGCTCTGATATGCTAGAAGAGGATTTACTTAAAGTCACTCACATATGATAAAATGTTATACGATATTCACTTATTGACTTGTTTTCGATAATGTAAACAATGAAATTTTTCTTTCACTTTTCTGAGTTTCTATAATAATGGAATGGGTGAGAAAGGGAAGGAAAGCCAGGAATTTTGGAGCTTTGAGATTTACAAACAGATTCTATGTATACGGAAGTGTGGACCAGGATGAATAAAATTTTTCTTAAGAGTGTTTCTAGAGTCTCATGAAATTTTATTATTTCTTCAAATTCCTCAAGTAGACTAAAAATATCCATTATTACTCTTAACCCAGTAGTAAACTGTTTAGAAAACACACTTTCCTTACTCCTGCAGTGGTGTGAAGCCGTTGTTTTGCCCCACTCCCAGTCTCCGACTTGCTAACATGGTGTCCCTGCCAAATTCTTGGCATTGGAAGTGAGGGGGAAGAGGCCATACCATAACGTGTTGATAATGAGGAGATAGAAATAGCAAACCAGCTGGATTGTCCTAATAAAGTATGTCTGGGATTTAGAGACACAACAGCTATGTGCTCAGGTCATCCAAATGCGTTTATTTTAACCAATGACCTTTTCAGATACCCCATTCAGTATCTTTCTAAATGAATTTTGTATATTAACTCCAGAAAAATCTGAAAAACACAAAACAAAACAAAACCTTACTACTCACTTTTTCTGGTAATGATTATTATATCCAAAGCACCTTGTCTTATTTAATACCAAAAAATTAGACAAAGTAATCTATAACAGATTTCAGAATTTTTAAAAACATTTTACTGGTTTATAACTATATATATTTTTGTGATGAATATATTGTATTCTATCAATCTATTTTATAAATCATTTCCCAATGAAGCTCAAAGTATTTTCCTCCTTAGGAATAAAGTATTGATTACTTAAAAATTATTTTGGGCTTATGTGGGCAAAGTCATTCAATTAGAGTTACTCCAACTAGGAACAGTACTTAAAAAAAATGAAAATACTTCATTTAAATATTTGTCTACTAAAATACGCAACCCCAAAACCTTTAAAATTATATTTTAGATACACAAGGACATTTATCACTACAAGAGAACAATTTATTTTTCATGGATTTGACCTCAAAAGTACTAATAATAAAGAAAATTTTATTAGTGCATACCTGGTACTGTTATAAACTCTTAGCATGTATGAATCCATTTAATCCTCTCAACAGCTCTTGTACTGGCCTGTTTAATAATATTGTTTTTACAAACAGAGGAAACTGAGTCACAGATTAAGTAACTTGCTCAAGGACAGGCAACAAGGAAGTAGTAGAGCTGAAATTTGACCCCTGATGCAAGACTCCAGAGGTCTGAAACATTCTAGCACACCACCTCTCTAAAGAATGATTGTATTAATATAATTCAATCCCCTTCTAAATAAAAAGGTAAATACATGCCTTTGTGCCACACATCCACTCAAGTATCATCTGATAGGCAGTCATTGCATTTTGTGTCTTGGAATTAATATGTAAGTTTACCTACATCTACATTTAATTATTTCTTAGGATATTCAGACCTTTCGACTAACACATTTCCACAGGATAGCTAAGGAGGAGCAGCACGCTATTTGATCATAACATACTGCATGTAGCAGACAACCCAACTGAGAAAATGAATCCTAGGAACACCAGTAATCCTGATGACACTTTACCACAGAAATTTTGCATGGTCTTCTAGGCAGAGGTAGTTCATCTTCAATAACTTATTCTGCTAGGCCTTGCTCTGAGTCTATTTTTAGTACCAACCACTAACTTTATCATCACAAAAACCACTTGTAACCTTTCAACAGTTGATGGTTAGAAGATGAGCAGGCTATGAGGGAGCCAGGGGCTGGATCCGCTTTGGGTTTGTGTTCTTCTGATTCGTTACTTCTCTGGTACTTTAAGAATAGAATTCTCGGTGGCAAGACAACCTCAAGAGATAAAATCAATTTTTCTTCCAAACAATTACTTCTTTATTTGCATAAAGTCACTGCATAATGCCACTGATTAGATGAATTTACCTACACGACCATGAATCTTGGTAGCCCCTCTGTCCAAACTCAGAATGTAAAATACAAAATTATTATTAAAATCTTCAACACTACCTGGGTTGTTCGGAATCCATGAGAATGAATGGAATGAAATTGACCATTAGGTCCAATGTACTAACAAGTTTGAAAGTGCTAGAAGACCCTTACATGTAAAAACAAACTTAACAAGTTGCATTAACTTTTCTAGGCTCTAGGTTTCTTCAAATGAGAGAAACAAATTTGTTTTCAGGTTATAATTTCAGGTCATTTGTTTTCAGGTTATAATTTCCTTCAACTCCATGTTACTTCTATTCTAATTTTATGTCCATTTTTTTCAAATAACTTGACAAAAATTCAACATATTTTATTTTATTTCAACTCTGTCATGATTATCAGAGGATATTTATGTTGGCATTTATGAATTAAGACCTTCATACTTCCTGCAGGGGCATCCTTCTTAAATCCCACTGACACTCTAAGCTTTAGCCTCTGCCATGCACTGGTTCATTTCCTTCTGCTGTTGTTTCCCATAAGAACACAGGAGATAGCCTGGAAGATTTTCAAGGATACAAAATCCTTAATAAGGTACAAAAAAGAGCAACATATTTGGCTCAGAACCAATTTAAAAATATGTCTGTATATAATAATATGGATAAAAATGACAGGCATCTTAAAATCACTCAGAAGGTAAAACGTTTGATATGGGTGAGAGACGAACTGTTTCGGGCAGAGCAGGACAAAATTTCTAAACTCAGGAAAACAACTTCACGGGGATAAACTTCCCTTTGTATAATAGGGCCTGAAAGAGTACATGAAATTTTAAAGAATAGATCTTTTATCTAAAACCAAACTATCATACACTGTTAATCTGAAGTTAATAACATAGCCATGACCCATGCTGAGAATAGAGAAATACTATACTTTAAAAGGCAATGTATTTAAAATCTTTTTCTCTGCACTATTTCCTTCTCTAAAGTAAAACAGAGCTTAATCTTCATTTGAGTGCTCACTTTTGGTATATTCTTATATAAGTTTGATGAGAACTATAAAGAAATGTATCTTTAACAGACATTGAAATGTTTTATCAAATATTTTTTCCATCTCCTACTTTCTTCCCATCCCCCAATAGTATTTTTATCCTCTCAGCTACACAACTGAGGGGAAGATGAATAATTTAAAACTTAATTATAATGGCAATATATACCTGATTATTTTCTGCCCCTGAACTCCCATCCCTAACCCTGGCCACATAAATGCAGAAAACAGGATTTATTATCACTAGCAGTACTGGCAGTGGTACGAAAATAACATCTTCACTTTCCAATGTATATTTTAGCTTTAATTTTTGTTATTGGTATTAACTTATAACTGGTTAGAATTGTAATTGGTTAAAAGTTAAAACAATATTAACAGGCATATAGTGGAAAGGGAGTCTATGTGACACTTTAAACTCCCAGTCCTAACTCCCCCTTAAATAAAGCACCATCAATAATTTCTTGCACATTTTCTTCTAGAAATTTTAATGAAAAAAATATATGTATCTACTATCTATTCATTCTTTCAATTTTTTAAATACCAGTAAGGGCATGCCATAAAGAATTTTTTTCATTTATGAGTCTTTTGAGATATTTTTGTATCAGCTTGGACCCATCTGTCTTATCCTTTACAATACAGGAGAGGGTTGTACCATAATTTCATTTAACCCATCCCCTACTAATGGACATTTAGGTGATCTCTTATTTTTTGCTATTACAAACCATGCTGTAATGAGCATATATATGAGGGTTTCTACAGGATATGTGAAATTTCAGAGTCAGAGTCTATGTGCAATTTTAATTGCTAAAATGCCAGATTGTCTTTCAAAGAGGTTGCAAAAATTGGCAATCCCAGTGACAATTCTCTGCCCACTTGCTATTGAACATTTTTCCTTCTTGAAATTCAGTTATAAAACTAGGCTAATGCATAAGACAATCTCATGAGTCAAGCACAAACAGATTCAATTAAAAAGATACTGCTCTGTTCATTTACTTTTGCATGTGTTGTCTAGCCTCAATAAAATATTCATACTAAACTACTGAAAGCAATGAGTGATTATTTTAGTCATCAGCTACAATGCCGTTATTAAATCTGTATCTAAAAGTTAGAGGGTAGCACAGGTCTAAGGTTGAATTCGAGATAACAATAATTGTTAAATTTAACAAAATGAAAGCTAACTGAAGCCCATCATCAGCTCACAGATTTTTCTTGTCCTTTCCCATTCCAAATTGTAATTTGGTAAGGCCATGCAATTATCAAGCAGATTCAAAATACACTAATCAGACTTTATTTTTCAAAATCTGCAATGACCATCAGTTAGCTAAAGGATGGATCCAAGTTCTTTAAATGGAACTTAAAGCCCTTTAAAAATATGGTCCCAAATCAGCTGTTAGGCTGCATTCTGTGTAACTCATCTTCATACACTTTCATCTTTGGCCACAACTATTCCCTGGACATTGAAAAATGCCATGCTCTTTAATACCTTTCTGCTTTTGGCCAAGCTATTGTTTCCACCAGGACACAATTCCCTATTGTCATAACCAGATCTCCTACTCATCCTTAAGAACTCAGCTGAAATAGAACCTCATCCTAGAGGTTTAACCAGACACCTAGACATCTCAGTGCCCACTTCACTTTATGTCTCCATCAATCATAGTGTAATTACGTCTTTCTCCTTGACTATTCTACATGCTACTTAAGAGACCATAGTTCACTCATTTTTGTATTCTTCCCTCCCCGTGGCTTAATACAGTAAAATATATGTTTGTTTAATGAACTTTAAATGAAAGAAGGTTTTAATTTAACTTAAATTTAAAGCATATGGGAAGCACTTTCTTTTTGGCAGCAAAAATGTAAAACCACCTTTATTAAAAAACATACCACAGGAAATGATGTGGATTTTTTAAAAAATGTTCATTCATTCATTCAGTTAATATTCTTTGAATGTCTTCTATCTGCCAGATATACTTCTAGCAACTGGAGTTACAGAAGTAAACAAGACTAGGTCCCACATCCAGTGAGCTTAGATTCTAGTGAAAAATCATAAAATAAACTAAAAAATACACAAATAAGGTTAATTCCAGATAAATGTCAATGTAATAAAAAACGGCCTAGAGAGCGAATTGAGGCAACTTTTAACAGGGGCCTAGGCGAGACCTTTCTGAAGAGCTGACAAGAGAAGTGAAAAATGAATGATAAGAGTAAGATTTCCAGCCATAAAGAAATCTAGGGAAAGAACAGGACGAGGGGCAGCTTGGTATGATCAAGGAAAAGAAAGAAGACCTGTAAGGATAAAACACAGTGAATGCAAGTGGTTTATGGGGGCCAGGGCAAGCATTGGGAAAGGAAGTGGTGGGCGGCAATGGTGTGCTCAGTGATAGGATAGATGCAAGGAACGGATCATGGAGGACGTGCTAGGCATAATAAAAACCTTGGATATTAGGCCGGGCGCGGTGGCTCACGCCTGTAATCTTAGCACTCTGGGAGGCCAAGGTGGGCGGATCGTTCTGAGCTCAGGAGTTCGAGACCAGCCTGAGCAAGAGCGAGACCCGTCTCTACCAAAAATAGAACGAAATTAATTGGACAGCTAAAAATATATATAGAAAAAATTAGCCGGGCATGGTGGCTCATGCTTGTAGTCCCAGCTACTTGGGAGGCTGAGACAGTAGGATTACTGGAGCCAGGAGTTTGAGGTTGCTGTGAGCTAGGCTG